>BMAU01019820.1:0-43748 GCA_019973935.1 Trichonephila clavipes | reverse complement strand
CATACACACACAAAATTGATACATTAAACAGTAAATAAGTGCGAACAAGATTGTGTTTGGAGTTGAGTGGGTACAGTTTTCCATTATTAGATGCGTATCGTGTCATTTGGTGATGTCTTTTCATTTGACTTATTAATCGATGGTATAATGTGCATAAGTATATAAATTTTTCAAGATGATAAACGTAAAACCTTGTTAAGTATAGAGTTTGTAAGATTTTTTTTTATTATTTTATATGAGTTTTTAGAAGTTAATTGAAATCTTTTTACATAAAACAACTTCTTCAACCCAAAATATTAAAAACTGTTCCAAACATTTGAAATTTCAAAGTTCGAAGGGAAAACGAGTGAATGATGATTTAAGCAACCTATATTTCTATCGTTAATACATTAAAAAACTTAAATTATATTGATCATCTATTCCCAAGTGTTGATCCTCTACCTGATTATTATCTTTGTTTTTAATGTATTTGAGAAACTAAAATTTCTAAAGGTAACAGTCGAGTTTTTGTTGTTCTAATTTGAGTGAGAATAAAAATGGCTTTGAGTTGATATTCATGAGTTTTAAAGAAATAATTACTTTTAAATAATTAGAGAATTAATATTTATTAGAGTTTTTGCGCCATTTATGCTGTTGAGTTATTTTTGAGATGTTAAAACAAAATAGATTAAGCTGACTAATCCCAAATCTTCTGTTTCGATTTTCCAACGTAACTCCTATTCTAAAGGTTATCATAGTCTTTTATTGCATTATTTGGTATTGTCCGTTTCTTTGGTATGTATATCATTTGTTAACATTAAAAGTACGTTAAATTAAAAAAGACAAACATCAATCATTTTACCCTGATCTAATATGCAGTTGAGTCCTGTAGTAGATAACACCTCTAATACAGTTTTAGTGTTTGATTTCATATTTCTGTAAGAAATAAGCATTGCAAAATATACACAATAAATTCAATGTTAAAAGAAGTGCAAATTATTTTTTTACGGAAACAGAAACATTTTACATAATTTTTAAAAAGAATCGTGCTGAAGGAAAGAAATGCTTTTAAAACTTTATCAATGTAATTTCACAAAGCAAGTAGCATATATATAAAAAAAAAAATTATGAATTCTACTAAAAAGTAAATAGAAAGTAAATTTATTGTAGGTACTTTTATTAAATAATTACAATTAATTCAAATATGTATATACATATGACAGTATCACAATATTAAGTGAAAAATAGAAAGCGATTTTCCTTGCAATTTACCATTTTCCTTTTATGTATGGTGTTGGACTATTTTTTTGTTTGTTACTATTTATTCATTAATTAAATTTTATTAAGGAATTAATATTTGAAAAATACCTGTATTAACATCAAGTGGCATCCATTAAAAGTTTAAAATTGTATTTTAACTTCAGTGGAAAATAAAAAGCATTTATTAACGAAATGAAATTTGAACAAGATATATATATATATATATATATATATATATATATATATATATATATATATAGGAAGAGTGTGAACTAATAGTAGGAATAGAAAATTAGAAATTTTGTGCGTCTAAAATACGCTTTCAGTGGAAAATTTTTAGCTGTATCAGCATTTTGTAAATACCCCTTTAAGGAGTTAACGGATTTTCAGAACATATGTATGTTTGAGTTAAATCTTAAGATCGGAATAGAAAAGCCATAAGGAAATGTTTTTACTCATAGTTTTGTAACTCGTATTAACCACAGTCTTCATGAGAGACTAAATATTTCACCTAAATATTTTAATTCATCTCAACCAAATTTACACTTGTCTTTGTTTAAAGTTAACCCTGTATCTTGTAATAATCGAAAAACTTCTTTTAGATGTTCAATATGTTGAGTGAATGATGGAGACGATATAATAACGTCATCCATATACACATTCACAGACTTCCCTATCACCGGTTTTAGTATGATATCAATGGGCTTCTGAAAATTGGGAGCAGCCCCTGACAAGCCAAATGGCATATGCTGAAATGCATAGGTACCATTCTTCGTGACGAACGCTGTCTTAGCTATATCACTAGGATTTACTGCCAGTTGAAAGTACCCAGATCTGAGGTCGAGAGCTGAAATTATCGCTGTATGGGGTATGCTCATTATTAAATTATCTATTATTATCTATCTACGGGGTACTTTGTAATAGCCTTAAGTTTCCGATAATCGACAGAAAAACTATACGCTTCTGGATTATCCGGTGGCAACCCATTATTTTTTCTACATAACACAACTGGTGACGTGTACGGTGATTGAATCGGAGTTATGGTTCCCTCTTTCAACATTTTATCTACATGATGATCGAGCATCGCTTGTTTTACCCTGTCGTAACGATACGGACGAGAAACAACAGATGGCTTATCTCCCGTGTCAATTTCATGATATAAAACATGTGTAAGCCCCGGTTTATCTGAAAATAATCCTTGAAAACTATTAACCAAATCTCGCAACTCCTGTTTCTGTTTTTCCTCCAACTTTGACTTAGAAAGATCTATTTGTACTTTTCCTTCCTCTATCGTTTTAACTACCTTATCAATCTGTGAATCAGAATCGCCAACGATTTCCGTCAAAGTCCAAAATAATCTTCATCCACTTATAAAATCTACCCCAAGAATACATGGGTATTCCAAATCTACCAACACATCAAACAACAACCAAGGTTTTTCAATTTCCCTAATTCAAACATTTAATTCCACATTTCCAATATTTTGACATTTAGCTCCCTGTGCCGTGATCACATGAGTACGCGATTTCTTTTACTTGCTTATAAAAGAATATTTTCGGTATGTCTCCTCCGATATAAATGACTTCTGCGCTCCAGTGTCCCTTAATGCTTTCGTAAAAGTCTCGTTTAACAAAAAAGGAATATATGGGAGTTCCACTGGAGACATGCATATAGCAGAAAGTTTAATGGGTACCTCATTTGCCGACTGCGTCTTATCACTTTGAACATCACTAACTTTCAAAACATTCAATCGTCCCCTTTGCCTCCTGCCGCCTCGACTAAAATTCTCACTCGAACCCCTATTTCTGCAGTCTCCTCCACTAAAATCGTCCTTTTGACCTCCATTTCTAAACTGGTATCCCCTATCGTTAAATCTTCGATCATCCTTCTGAAATCTATTCCTGATTTCGAACCACTGATTTCCTTGACGGCCATTCTCGTAGTTACCCCTATAATCATTTCTGCCATTACTCGGTCTACGCACAACTTCCGAATTTCTCCAATTTCTTAGATTATCATCAACATTAGACATCCTATGCTCATTTCAACCTCGTGTTTCCTCATTATCACTATTCTTCAAACCCCTTATTGCCTTACATGAATATCTTCCCTCAAACTTAGATTAGCCCTCCAGCAATTGGACCATGTTTTGTGGATTTCGAACCTCCACATAATCCTAGTCTTGTGGTTCAAGTCTAAAAAAAATATGATCTACCAGGGCTTTCTCTGACATCTCCAGTTCTAATTTTTTATTCAACTTTAATAAATCGTAAACAAAATCAGTTGGCTCCGGGTCCCGTCTCTGTTGAGAAGCGTAAAACCTTATTTCTAAATCTTTCTTATTTTGCATGGCAGGGAATGCTTTTGACAATGCTGCTTTTAGCTGCGCGAAGTCCGTGGTGGTATTCTGCACTAACGCTGAACCGAATATCTGATACCAATCTTGGGCCCTCCCCAGGAGATGACCTTTCAAATAAGCACACGATAAATCACTGGGTATCTTAAGTAATTTGATTTGATTGTCAATACCCTACAAAAACTCGGTAACATTCTCTGACCCGGAAAAGTACACTGGTAAAACATTAAACCCTCTCGCGCTTCTTACCTCGGGATCATATAAATTAAATCTTGTTGGGCGCCAAATGTGATATCCCCCTAGAATGAACATCTCTTAAGTATCAGAGTGAGCTAGAGGTAGGATTAACGGAAGAACTACAAGCATACATAACCTTAATATATCTTTATTAAGATTTTTAACTTAAGCCTTTAACAAATTAAATTATAATAATATATGTGAGAGAATCTACGGTGGCAAAAACACAATAATATATATATATATATATATATATATATATATATATATATATATATATATTTACTGAATTGACCTAACTTTTAACCACTATCAATAACTGACTGCCTAAACACAAATTCCAATACTATCACAGATCCTAATATTAAATAGTCAATCCTACCTTACTGTAGTTTGAAATAACGATCACAACAATCTTAGATGAAGCCTTGTAATTACTCGAGTGCAATGGTATGTACCTTGACTCAATGGAACTCTATCACTTATGATTTCTGTTCGTCGCCACGCAACGTTTTCCAAAACTTCTTCACGCTTGAACCACGGATTATGTTTACATTCCTCCAATTGCCATCATGCTTAGTCTAACTTTTTGATATTTAAAAGCTTCCCTAATTTGCATCTTTCTTTCACGCTTCACTTCTGGATTTGCTGGAAAAAGAGGCGCCATTAATTCTGGTCCCAAAGAACCCAAAGGACATGTTAAAAGAAAAAGATGGGTGAGCATGCAATATGCAAGTGCAAACAATACTTTAAAATATGATAGAAATAATAAGATGAAAATATTGGTGTAAATTCTTGGGGAGAGAATGATGAAAATATACTTTTACGTAAGCAATTAATGCAAAAATAGAAGATGTATTGTGTTAAAGTAGAACTCGAAGCATTGAGAATACGAAAAACATTTTCTAATAGACTAAAACCAAACTGCTTTAAAATTTTTAACTTAAATGAACAAAAGGAAGTACAAAGTTAAGCAAATGACGCAATTGAAGAATTATGGTAATTGACTAATTATGAAAGTATAATTTTATTTGAAATTTTGATAGGCTTAGCCGAATTCAAATTCGGAACTGTTTTTTTTACGATCCCCCTTCCAAGTATTCTTTTGTATATTAATACCTTCATTTGTTGTGTATGTATGTGTGTGTAAAAGAGATACATAACCGAATTCTTCAAAATTTAATTACGCTTTATTGTGCAGATTTATAAATGCTGTAAGAATTTCAAAATGCCTAATACCAGGACGAGAAAAAGATAATAATCATTATGAAATCATTAAATGTTCCGCTAATATTTTGATTATTTTTATTGTCTGGTATTGATAAAGAGGTTTTAATTATTCCTTGTTCCGAGAATTCTTTTCTAAGAAAATATGATTTCACAAAAGTTGTAATTGCTTTTTGTTTAATGATTAGGATTTAATTAAAAATATTAATAAAGGTCAAAATATATGAGTTTTATTTTCTCATTTAATAATTTAAGATAATAGTATTATTTCGCGATTTCCATTTTTTCTCTAAAAAGAATCAAATATTCAAATTTAAATTATAACGTTCACCCTTCAGGGAAACTTATTTCCTGCTTTTCTTATTTTTTTATATGATGTGTTGAAAATCACATGCTTACAAAAATAGTGCTGATTATATTTGTTGGCGCCTTACGAAATGAAAATGGCTGAATTTGAATCCTACTATGTTGTTACCAGTTTTCTCCGTTCATAAAAACTTTTCTCCGTTTAAAAACTTGATGTCAAATTTTGCCCCATTTATAGATGAAAGAAAGAATTACTTGGGGGTACATAAAAATCATCTCTTAACAGGAAAATCATAAGACATCCGACAGCTACATATTTGCATTATACGAAGAGAGTAATTTTTTCAAAAAAAAAAAAAGTTTCTAAAAGAAGCAGTTTTGATTTAATGAAATTCGGGCCCATTATGGGATGTTTGAAATGATAGAAGACCAAAGCTATAGAGAAATTTATCTAGCACTTTCTTATGTAGCAGCGACGTCACGAGTGGAATAAGTTTCCCCACACACTTTCTAAAATGCTATTTTTTTCTGAAAATATTCATCAAAAAACCGCTTTTTTCCAATTTTTTTTTCTTTTAAAACGTTAAGCAAAACAGAGTCAAGATTGAGTACTATGAAATCCGGGGTATAACACGCAATTTTAACACAAAAAATAATATTGAAATCTAGGGCTGCGCGTTATACGCTGGGTGAAAAAATGAGAGCTTTAAAAAAAAAAGAGGTGCACAGAAAAAATTTGGCTGCTTCATACATCAAAATAGTGTTTCCTTAAAATATATAGCATTCTTTATGAACTTAAAGGGTTGTAGTTCTAAAAGTATACAATTTTTTTCTAAAACTGGGAAAAAAATACTTCGAGTAGATGTCTTCAAAACGTATCAACATTGCGCACATACATTGCAGTTTCTTTGTAAAAAAAAAAGAAAAATGCGCGTTAGATGTCGGATTTTACGGTACATTAAAACTGTTCAAAAGTCATCATTGGTTTATTGCAGGCGTGTCAAACTCACATGATATTACGGGCCACATGATGTATTTTAAATTAAGTTGGAGTCTGCATGTTTTTAAAGTTCAAAAATTATTAGAATACAATTTTTTTAATATATATATATATGTGTGTGTGTGCGTGTGTGTGTGTGCGTGTGTGTGTGTGTGTGTGTGTGTATGGATAATTAAATTAGATTTAAAAATTAAATTTCTATCTCAGAACTTAACCCATATTTTTCATTTCATCTTCAAGTATCAAACTAATCACCCATTTATTTCTTCCGAACATATGGCCTAGCCAATAAGCATGTCTAATTCCAGATCGTTACATTTAATAGCCCCATATGTCAGCATCAACTTTCAAGTACAATCGTAAAATCCGCGATACTTACCCCATCGGTGTTTTAAGTGCTAACCCCCACTTAAAACATACCGTGGCGTGTTTTTTCCTCCCTGCTCTGAGCATCAGAAGAGATGTACTAACTCTACAATAAAGACCTTTTTTAAAACTAAGTCTGATTCTGGCTCAAAACATGTCATATATATTACATTTATGTCAAACTCATTGTTTCCTGTACTATGCATACATAGTCGTTTTATATTTCTCGTGCTATTTTTTACCCTAATTGATACCTTTTTTATAAAAAATAATAATAAAAGCTATAATAAATGCAATTTGATACTACTTTTAAGAAGATATTTGATATTTTCTCTTTTTAAGCAAGTCACCAATATTGGTTTCAACATATTACGCGACGTAATTTTTAAAATGGGATGATCCATGTTAATCCGTTAATCTTGCTCTTCCGAGTTTTTCCTTTCTTTTCATTAAAAAGTCGTTGCTCGCATATGTACGTACTTTTAAACATATTTATTATACGTGTAACAAGTGATAAAATTTTAGGAAATAAATCTACAGATAAATCAGAATAAAAATCTAGAAATACCTTTCTCAATACATTTCTTCTTACTCAGCAAAGAAATTACGTTCGATTTCAATTAATTCCGTTTGTAAGTTTTCGTCACCAATTTCAATACTGATAAATAGAGGTGAAGCAAAAAAGACGAAATTGCAATTCACTGCTCTTAAAAGCAGACAATCTTCAATATAATTTTGTTTTTAACAATTTAATATAGCAAGCGTATATTCTATATAATTTTAACTTGAATAATTTCATCAATACATGTTGACAACTTTCAAAATGAGGCTAGTTTTCTTTTTCTCATTATTTTCGCGAAAGTAATACTTATTTTGGCAAAGTATAATATTATCAAATACCGTTGTTACAACATAATTTTTGCCTTGAAGCTTAAGATTAAATTGAATGAGATGACTTGTAATATGAACTGATTATGCCATGCCCTTTATTTCCATGCAAATCTTTTAATATTCTGCACGTTCAAAATTTTTTCTTTCCAAGAAAATTTTGCTTTTTTCCAGCAATTTAAAGAATCATTTTAACATTTTATGATTGAAAGCCATCTAATATCCATTGTTTATTGTAGATTTGTTTATCCACAATTTATAGCTTCCAGAAATGAAGCAAATTGACAAGGTTTAAGTCTACGTGCTCGAATAAAATTTGCAAATTTGGTGATCATTTTTAAAATATATCCGTTACTTAAAACACTCGAATACAGGACTTGCTAATGTATAATACAATAAAAAAGTCAAAATTTCTTATTACCATACTGTTTGCATGTTTCTTTTAATTTTTCAACAACTCCTTTAGTAACACAAATTGATGGTAGATGCACTCTCAGTGGCAAGCCAAAATAAATTTTCCAGTGGTGAGACTTATAGTCCTTTAAAACTTCCATAAGAGCATCCTAAGTAATAGCTTCAGTGGTTGTATTATTCATAAAAAATATTTCAAAAGTTCTTTCCTTATTTCTAAATTAACGTCACATACACGAATAAAAGCGATCAACTGAGTATTATTTTGAGTATCTACATTTTCATCAATTGCAATAGAATAGGCTTAAAATGTTAATATTTTTAAATTATGCTGATTTTTCAAAATTCTTGACCATTTTATCAACTTTAATGGCTGCACTATTTCAACTTAAACATACTTTTAAATTTTTTATTAGGCCTGAACATAGTATTACTTCCACCGCTTTAATTAAGCATTCAAGAATAAATTTTCTTTCAGTAAAAGGTTTCGACTGACTGCTGTTAAATATGTAATTAACTTTTAAACAGATGTATTGTCTTCAGCTGTTTTAATGAACAAATACACTTTGTTGTTTATAAAGAATTGAATTGAATTTCAACAACTTGTTAAAAAGCAAATTCTGCAACGTATTGGTCATTGACCCTTTTAAGTTAACATTTCTCAGCAGACAAGAAGAAAGAGAAACAAAAGTTGTGTTGATATCATTAGCAAATAGCATAGAGGCTTATCACAGGCGACGGTTTGTGCGCATGACAGTGATGGATCACGCAGCCAATCACGAACCACAGCACAGCAGATTCAGTCTGTTAAGCATCATTCGGTGTCCACTCGTACCATTCGATGCAGTTTTCAGAAGAGTAGAAATGTCCGCAAGGCGTCCGCTTGTTTACCCTTGACTGGACAACCACAGGAGCTATGCCGTAATTTGTACGATGAATTGCAGAAATGGACAAAAATATGGAACGACATTGTGTTTAATGACGAACCCCGCTTCTGCCTGCAACATCATGATGGTCGGATTCGACTTAGAGACACCGTGGTGACAGAATGCTGAACTCTTGTGTTATGCATCGCCACACACTGGTCCTGAACCCAGTATCGTGAGAGGGGATTGATTTCTCTGTCGTATCCTTCAGTACTAATTTACACTACACCGAACATCCAGTGCTACATCTGTGAGGTGTTGGAGCCCGTGATCCTCCCATATATTCAGTGCTTACCATCAGCCATATTCCAACCGCAGAGTGCGCAACCACACGTGGAACGCAATGTTCAAGAGTTCTTCTTTGCCCATCCGATTGGTTTGCTTCCTTGGCCAGCTTGTTCTTCTTATCTATCGCCCATCGAAAATGAGTGGTTCATGGGTGAACAACGACTGGACCGGTATACACCATCCGCTGCTACATAAGATCAACTTTAGCATTGTGTGGAAGCCGTATGGACTGCTGTACCCCAAGTATACATCCAATGCTGCTTTGATTTTATGCCAAGGCGTGTGTGTGGCAGCTGTTATAGTCAACAATGGCGGCTACACTAACTACTGATTTTGTTATCATCCACACATCACAAGATGCTGTAATTTTAATCGTTTGATCTTTGTACAGCATGTTATCTGCCGAAAAATTTCTTCTGATATTTGTAGGATCTTTCTTGGTGTTACATTTTGTGTGGTCAGCAGTGTACATTTTAGGAGTTTAGTGAAGCATAATTTATTAATATGAAATTAAATAAATATTTTTAACCAAATATAACAGATTATTTTTAATTTTTACAGGCTATTTCTATTATAAAATAGGATTTCTTTTAAAACAAGAATAGAGAAAGAGAGAGAGGTAATAGGTAAATATATTATGAATTTTAAAAAAAGTTCTCCAATAAATTTCAAAATGAAAGAAAATTTTAAATGCTTGATATTTAATATTTCTTGAGAAGCTTCGGCGAGGCACAAACTTTGAATTGGCGTTTGACAAGCCTTCCCTATTAAAAAAATGCCTGTGTGTACTTATGTACGCACGTAAGAAGTTATACTTCTTCGACGTAACAAGATAAAAAATCTTTATAAAAAATTTTATCCTTCACGTTATCCCCTACGTTTGTAAAAAAAAAACGACACTAATAATAGAAAAAAAGGTATTAATACATTTAAAATGTTTTTATTATAGCGCATTATATAGTTAAATAAAGTTTATTTTAATATAAAAATTATTTCTACATAATTAAAAAATGAAATAATTTTTTAGCATGCAACGTATAAATATTTTGATAATTATTATTGATCTACAATTTCATATTCAAGTTGCTTCATGGAACGAATTAATAAGCAATCAATCTTTATGTATCGCCATAAGCTATTTTGATTCTTTAATAACTTTTTTTCAGAAGCAACTACAAGGGAATGCCTCAATGAAAAAAAACTGATATTTCAAGGGCATTATAATAATTTAAGGCTATAAATACACAGTGAGCTACAAAATTAAATATTTAGCAATAGAAATAATTATGTTATATTTAAAAAAAGGTGAATTTAAAATAAATTAATATATATTTATTCCAACAAAAATATTATCTTGAGCTGATGAAAAAACTGACTTTTTTTACATTGATACCTGCCATTTGTGGAAAATAAATTCATTTAATTCATTATTACAATCAATTGTATCAATAAATATATATTCATGATCAGAAATCATTTGCTTTTAATTTTAAAAATCTAAATTTTCCATTTATTTAAACATTACTTTTCAGAATAGAGTTAAATTATAAATTTATAACAATTAAAATAATTTATTTAAAAAATTTTAATTATTACGTTACGTATCCGCAATTGGAATAATGTAACTGGAAGTTTGGATGCAGAAAATGCCAAGTAACAAAAGTTGTGGCTTAAATTCCTCCCGTTGTCATGGTGTGGGTAGTTTGGATAGGGGTGCCGGTACAGGTGTTGACCCCTATCATTTAAGAGATGTTCAGAATTACGAGGTCTGTTGTTATAGTTATATGTTTAGTTGATATTATGAAATATTCAGCTATAGAAGCATCTTCGGTCCTCTTACATAAAAAAATAAAATAAGGAAAAAAAAACTCGTTTTATATTTAAAAATGCGATAGTTAAAAGCACGTTTACGGCAGGCATAATGTATCATTTGAACAGGATGTATAAAGGTTATGCAAGTGTATATGCTAGTTTTGAGCTTTGAAAAAGTAAATTTAAATTCTAAAAAATTTAAAATGTGTCAAAGAGAAAAATTTCTAGTTTATATTAAGTTTTTTTCTTAAATAAAACTATTATTTTTCTGCGTAAACAGCTGAAGCGGAACTTTGACTGCAAAATATGCTTGAATTCCTTAAAAAAAAGAATGACATTCCTATTTTAAAATAATAAATTAAATCGAAAATAATAAATATGGTGCAGTAACATTTTTTTTATTTTAAAAAAACTACAACTTTTACAAAAAGTTCAAAACAAACCACATTCACAAATAGAAGATCTAATTTTTTTCCCCTTTTCATATCAATAAGTGACTTAATTAAGTGTACAAAAACAAATAATGAAATACGAAATGTTATATTGTTTTTAACTAAAAATTTTCATTTAATTTTCTAAAGGAAGAAAAAGCTGGTAACATTTTGTTATCAGGAAATAATTTAGAGGTGTAATTTTTAATTATCAAAACTTCTATCTTGTTGGAAGTGCAGTTGAAACATACGTAGTATTAATAATAAAAAGCTATCAATTACATTGCAATATCGCATAATAAAATTTGAAAATTTAAAAAAGGCACTAGAAATTTTAAAAAAATTAATTTGTAAGAAGATTATTTTTAAACAGATAAGTTATTTCAACTAAAGATAAATTAAATTTAAAATATTTGTCCATTTTTAAGAGAACTTGGTACCCTTTGAACTACTTTCTTTTTTATGTAATTAAAAATTATATTTTAACATTTTTTTATATTATGTTTCTATTCAAGAAAATTATACGAGATGAAATTGTTTACATATTATTTTCACACAATTTCAAAAATTTTAATTTTTTGAAGAAAATTTGGAAAATTTTACTCCTTTTGTAATTATTAATTTTTTGACCTGAAATTTTTGTGTAATATTCTTACGGATGTTATAAACAACTTAAGGGATCAATATTTTACAATAACTTATATAATTCTTTTTTGAGAAAAAAAATAAAATGTTTCTATGCATGCTGAAAATCAACGAAAAAGCCAGTATCTTTTACATTTGAATTTTTTTTAAAAAAAGTATTCCGTTTATATGCAGCAAAATGGATCCCTAATTTTGTTACATGCTTTATATGCAACTCATAGGAAAAAATGGAAGTGATTGGTAAATAATTGTGGAAGGCGTAGGTAGCATTTTGAATGCACTGATGTTTCAAAAACACTAACTGAGAAAACCACTTTAAAGTTTATAATTATGAAAAAATGTAATAAATTTAAATAAACTTAAAATACCACTTTAAAATATTATTTATTTACTTTTTTAAATAATTGCATTTTTGTATTTTTTCTCAACCCATACATTTTTATAAATGATCAATTTTTATAAGGTATAAATTCACACAAGAAAATTCAAGAAAATGTTAAAAAAATTTTTCGCCACGACAAAAATTTTAGTTTTGTTTTCTTCACATAATATTGAAGTATTACATTTGTATGAAAACATATCAGGAATAAAACCAGAAATTATGAAATTATTAATATAAAAATGCCTTAATTCAAAAGTTTTGCATGCACGCATTTTGCAAAGAAGAAAAATTACATTATTGTATTGCCTCGGAAATATTCTGCTTTTTTTTTCACATTATTTTTTTCTAGTTATTATTTCTCTTTATAAAATAGATATTTTTATCATAACGCTTTTTTTTAAGTATTTTTTCTAAAAAGGGGGCGTGGCCAAATTGCCTAATTTGCTTTCAAATGAAGTTTAATTCAACTTTTTAATTTTCCGACATGCACAAATGATATATCAATCAAAAGATAATAATGCAGAGAACAAGATTAAATAAAAAAAAAAAATGATAGGTCGGTCATTTTGGGGGTACCAAGTCATGTTAAAGTGTGGATTATTAGGTTAATTAATTTTATCAGCTTTGTATTGTTGTTCTTCTACACAAGATGACGCTATGTGTATAAAACCTAAAATGTGGATGTCGGTTTTTTGTAGACGGTGTGCGCGCGCATCGTAAAAATACCTCATCATTTTTCCCCAACGCTGCATAAGAAGTAAAAAAGAACGCATAGCTTAGGACTGATGACATTAAATCAATCGCGATCCACCGGTGGACCACCGAAGACTTTGAGGTGACGAAATTTACTCACACCTAGACGCGCATTCTTTATATTATGGAACACCGCTGCCAGCGAGGCTGGAAAACGGCTTTTCACAATCAATCACTTTGTTTTAATGAAGCAAAGGATTTTACATGTGTGTAAGTGGCAATGTACCTTCATTTGAAGTTCCCGATGACGCTTATTACCATTGGCGCAATGGAGAATATTAGAGCCCTCCCCTGCAACTACACTGGCCATTCTAACCGTAGCAGCTGTCCTCGGCGTCATAGGCAGCTTCATATGTGAAAAAGAATCTGAAAGGGGGAAATGAAATACACAAAAGTATCCTCTTAAAAACACATAGATTGCGGTTGTTAAATATACAGTGAATTCTGCAATCAGGTGAGGCCACTGCCCAGTTCCATATGATCAGTTGCTGGTTTTTAAGTCGCTTTTTATACTTTCGCGTGTTTTTCTTTGGCTTTTCTAGCACTTTATCGATATTTTCTTCAATTCTTTGTTGAAATCTTGCTGTTCTTCACAAGGGTTATTAATAGCTTCAAGTTCAACTTCCTGTTCTCTTGAATCCAAGTGAGCTTTGGAAACTAAATTTACATTTGGTTTGTGGCTCATCATTTCTGAGATTTTGGGGCTGGTATGTGCTTCGTCTATCGTGTGAAGATTTTTAGATTCAGTTTTAAATTAGGATATTTCCCTATATTTAATGGTTAGTTCTTCAGAAAGGACGATAAGTGTTATATATGTCTCCACTTGTGTAACTCTCTACTCTTCCACTTTATAATCTAAGGTTTCATTCTCTTGCTTTAATTTGCTATTCTCTTCTTCCAGAGAGTGATTTAACTTTTTCATTCTCTAGCTCCTTTGCTTTCTTTAATTTAATGCTTTTCGAATCTTCAGCTTCTTCACAATTTTCATAACACAATTACAATACGAGAAAGATTAACTACAGAGGTGGTTTCATCACAATCATTAGAAATATTTACAAGTGGGTCTCCATTATTTTTGCCGCATTATTGTATGTCATTTTTATCAAATGTAAACTGAGTTTGTCGTAAACAGTTATGGCCAATAATCACATCAAGGGAAAATCATTAAGGACATGCATTGTTGCGGGTAGAGTATAAATTTGAATGGTAATGTTGTCCTGAATGAAACCCATGCTTTGAATTTCTTCTTTACCAATACCAGAAAAGGTTTAAGAAGAGTACAAAGGAGGGGAAATAATTGTTAGATATGTTTCCTTATTTATGATTGTGGCTTGTGAACCAGTGTAACAAAAAAGCAGTTAACTTGTAGTGCCTTTAATTAAGACTTCAACATGCATATTGCTTTCAGAAAATTGTCCAGATAGTTGTAAAAATTGAGTGAACAGCGCTATCAGAAGGATCATGAAATTTGTAGTTAGATGTTGAATTGTTTTTATTTTGTGGGCAATCAGCATGGTGTGCGTGGCCAAAATTATTGCAACCATAACATTGTTTCCCATGTGGCTTATTGGTGAAGTGGGTGCTCTTATGTCTTTTAAACCGGAAAGAATAACAAACTGTGAGTTTGGAGTATGCATTCGTTAAATTTTCGTATTTCGAAGGGATCATCAAGTGTTCTTTTATTGTTTTGCCTAACATTTCTTGAAACATAAAACAGTTTCTCAATTTTTGTTAGTTTTTCTTTAAATGCAGGGATTGCTTTGCAAACATTTAAAATAATTTTATTGTTCGGTGTATCAGGGATTCCGTTCATAAAACTTTCTCATAGAGGGACGCCATCCGTATCGAGACAACCTTTGTGGGCTAAATCTCGCATAGCTAAAAATATTCTTGTTAAGTTCCATGTGGTTTTATACGTCTGATTCCATTAATTGATGTAATTGAATGTTATTGATTTTATCCAAAAATTCGTCTAATACAGAGTTTCTCTAACTTTAACTACTGGCGACCCAATTTTTAATCATAATTTTTATCGCGCCCCCTCCCCCCCAAAATACTAATATATTGAATGCAATAATAATGTACTTTGGGGGCAAAAGCTACATACGATCATAATTATAAACGGTACAAATTAACAAGATAAGTATTAAATTTTGTATATGTTACTTTTAAGGTATCCGACTAAGTTCTGAACCGTGATTTTCAAAAGCGCATAAATGGATAATTTTCATGATATTTAGTGTCACTTAGAATAGAATACATGCATAACATTGTTTTAAGGACATTTTGACAAAAAAATTTATTTAAGTACAATATTTTAGCAAAAAATTAACTTAGAATAATCTTTTTTCCAAATGTTCTCCTTTTGTGAAAAATGCTTCTAATAGAACAATATTTTTGCCTGTATATAGCTCAGACCTCTGTTCAGAGGCTCAAATAGAATTTTTTGAAATACATAACTTAGAAGTGGGTTTATTCATATTTTACGACAGCAGAGGGGAGCAATTTTAAGAAAAAAAGCTTATAGAGCAATTATTTCAAATTGGTGGTAACTCTGTAAAATAAAGGGAATTTTCAAAATTTCTAGTTGAGCCTCTGAACAGAAGTATTCTGAGCTATATACAGGCAAAATATTCTAATAGAAGCATTTTTCACAAAAGGAGAACATTTGGAAAAAAGATTATTCTAATTTAATTTTTGCCAAAATATTATATTTAAATAAATTTTTTTTGTCAAAATGTCCTTAAAATAATTTTTATGCATGGTATTCTTCTGAGTGTGACTCTAAATATCATGAAAATTATCCATTTATACTTTAAAATCGCGGATCCACGATCCAGAAGTCCAGGTTATATGCTTAAATAATATATTTTATTTTTTACTTTTTAGTTCGATTCACTATAAAAGCGTGTTTTTTTTTAGTTTGTTTTTTAAACTATAATTTAATTTATAATTATTTTTTTTACTGTACGCGATAAAAATCACAAAATTCAGCGAATAATTTAATTAAGAGAAAATATACTTACCTACTTTCGAATTTTCAATTTTCTTTGATGCTTTGAGAAAAAATCCAATATAACTAATGAAAATGCTCCAAATTTGCGTGCCGCTAAAGTGGTCGCGCAGGGAACTCGATCAAAACTAGTAACTTGATTGTAAAAAAAAACGTTTGCAACTCCCCAAGAAAGAGGTGAAATGTGATAAATTCATTTTAGTTCCCATTAAGACTTTTTTATTGGAGAATGATCGTCAAGGCCATTGGTAACAAATAAACAGTTATCCCAGAATTAACGATTTCGTGAACATCAGATGACTCCGCGCATCGCGCGACCGATCCTGCAAGTTAAAGTGTATTCAATAAAACATATGGATATTAGTTCTAAAAAGAATTGCGCAAAAGTTTTCTGTTACGCATTATATATGTTGGCCAAATAATCCTTCAATTACCTCAATATGCTTATCCATGTATCATATAACTCATTCACATGGAAAAAAAGCAATAGAAAAATATTATTTTACAACTTTCTAAAAAAAAAAAAGATGGAGTGAAACGTACCAGTAAGTTTGAAGGTCAAATATATGATAGTCAAAAGTAGTATTTTAGGGGGTTAAAGGAAACGCAATAAAAAAGCTCTCATCGTGTGATTACAGTAAAGCAAACAAAATGTCTTTTTTTTTAGTTGGTTATAGGATGAAAGATAGCTAATGAACGTTTGAAGTGGAATGTTTTATTTTTGATGATCACCAGACGATATATATAAAATTATATCAGTGTAAATGTGCATTTTTTTTTTTTAGGTAAAGAAAGCATTTGTTTTCTTCATTTCAAAAATTATTTTTTTTAAACCTTTTATTTTTCAATATGCTTGAGCCCCCGCTCAGGAATACCGCACCCCCAGGGCTCCTACAGTTTGAGAAACACTGGTCTAATAAATGTTGCTAGATTAGATTCCAATTAGTAATGACTGACTTGAATATATCTAATTAATGTCAATGCCGAACTTGACAAACATTTTTTACCAAACATTTTTCTCATGAATTGGATTGTTAATTTGTACAAGTTTAAAAATATCTTTCACAGTAGAGATAAATATGTCAGCACTATAATTATATGGAGACGAAAATGATTTTACCCAATGAAACAAATATTTTAAATCGAATGCCTAGAAGTTATATATAGCTTGCTCAAAGTAAGGTGGAGTATTCATTCGTACGATCCAGTTCCTTATACTTGCTTGAACGTTTCATCGTGGAGGAAAGATGAACCAGCAGCGGATAAAAAATCAAATTCAATTTTTTCAATTTTTTAGCAATATTCTGATGCACGATCCACTGAAGCATGCCATTTCGAAGGTTGATGACTCACTTTCACTACATCCAAATAACAAATGAAGAAACTCGTTTTGTGAATAATACTCGTGCTTTGTTTCGTCTTCTATCATTTCCTGGTGGGTCTTAAAGGGTAATGGGATCCACGCTTTCAAAATTTGATGCATTTTGTTAAAATCTCAGAAAGTTCAGGTGCAATATCCTTTTTGCGATTTAAGGTATTCGTTGGAAAACCATTTTACATTGACAGTTTCAAGGCAGACCGTGTACAGACGCTTAGGGCACATTGATGACTATATGCTCGTAGGCCTGTCAGATGTGTTCCACTTACCGCAGCTCACTGTCGCCTGCGATTAATCTGAATAGAGCATGCATTGTGGACACCTCAACAATGGTCTTGTGATGTTTTTCCGACGAGTCAGGTTTAGTTTGCAGTCTGATTCTCGCCGAACTTTAATTTGGAAAGCGCCAGGTACCCGTTACCGCAAGCGAACACCATTGAACGACACCGTTACGGTGGTGCGGGATGGCTCGTTTGGGGAGGAATTATTCTTGTTCCAGAACCGACCTGCATGTTCAGAGAGTAACGATGACAGGCCACATCTATCGGGATGTCATTTTGGAACAGCATGTACGTTTGTTTCGAGCGCCATGGGTGCTGAATTTCTGTTTATGGATGACAACGCCCGTCCTCACCTTGCAAACCTTGTAGACGAATGCCTTCTTCAATCGGAGGATATCACCCGTATGGATTGGCCAGCATACTCACCGGACTTGAATCCAATAGAGCATGTGTAAAGTTATGCTTGGCCACGAATTGCAGCCCGTCAACCCCCTCCCCCTGTCTACAGGCACTTCCGGAGGCATAGCTTGATGAATGATGTAATATTCCCCAAGATCAGATTGATAATTTGATACTCAGCATGCCTATGCGTTGTAAGGCCTGTATTGCATCGTCCGGGAGACATACTCCGTATTAACCATCATACTAACCAAGTTATACTGTTTTTGTAAATAGGTTCTTGTTTGAAATTTGCTCCAGGGAGTAAAAACCGCAATTTTTATGAATTATGTCAAACATATAGCATCTTTTTTTTGCTCTTTACCTTTGTTTAATAAATAGACTTTACAAATAAGTCAGAATTTGTTTTCCTTCTGTCTCTTTCTTCAATGAACTTCATTATCCTTAATTTATTTCAAGCAATATTTCTAATTGCTTGGAAACAAATTTTTCGTATTAATGTTTCAATAATTGTAAAATAGAAAAAATATTAATTATACTTAATTAATGTGGCTTGTAGGACTCAGGATTTCGTTACCCGCACGATCGTGAGGGTTGGGCGTTGCTGAAGTCACTGCCGCTGTAAAGGTTAAGTACTTAACATGAGACTGTTGTTTTCTGTTTCAATAATTTTGATGAAATCCTACATAAAGATGAAAATATATATTTTTTATTAGTACCAAATTTTCTTGGGGTCACCATGGATAAGCCCCTTATTTCTTTCTCTCTTTTTTTTTTAAATTAATTTTTTTTTTCATACGTTTGTTGAAGATTATGGCATTTTTATCTCTCCACAGATATCTGC
This sequence comes from Trichonephila clavipes, assembly GCA_019973935.1. Lineage (NCBI taxonomy): Eukaryota > Metazoa > Arthropoda > Arachnida > Araneae > Nephilidae > Trichonephila > Trichonephila clavipes. The sequence goes on along the minus strand of BMAU01019820.1, from coordinate 24,566 downwards.
ATCTATCTCCCCCCCCAAAAAAAAAAAATATCTAGATTTTCCGATGGTAGTTAGTATGTTGTGGTTTAATATATATATATATATACTAGAGGACCCGACAGACGCGTTGTCCTGTACACACATCATAAATTCAAAAAACTCCAAATTTTTATGAATAAGCTTTTTACATTCTGGACCATTTTGAGTAAAATTTGAGTAAAATTGAGTAAAATTTCAAACACTAATTAAATCTGAATGTAATAATTTAATTAACACATGATTTATTTCAACAAAATAATAACACGAAGTAACAAAATATTTTCCTCAAATGATCACAGAACCAACTGTCGGGACCTACTTGAAATAAAAGCCCCAAAATTGTAACACAAAGCAATATTTTATTATTTGCTTCAATCTGTAAATTATAAAAAATGGAGTGATGTGTATAAATTTATAAAAAAAACACTTCCACAAATAAAACAGCAATATTTTTTCATATTACACAAATATTTTCTTTATCCATATATATAAACACTTACCACTCAACTGTGGTCAAATTCTCATTTGAAAAAAATGGCCGATAAATCTTTCAATGAGAGAAAACACTGAAATTGTTTGCCATATATGTCAACGATGAATATTTCTAGTGCTGAAAATGCATAAATAGTACTTCGAGAGTTTTTATTTAATAAAAAATAATTATCAAAGATTCTTGTTGCATTACTAATAAAAAAACAATGCAAAATAATAAACTTCAAAACTTTAATCCAAAATTGAAGAGGTTTTATATTTAAGCGACTCAAAACCATCTTTAAAAGATGTGTTAAGACATCGACAGAATCAATGGAAACTATTTCATTTTGTGTGTGTTGATTTCATTAGTCCAAATTCTCTCTCTCTTTTTTGTCATTGTTAAAAAATAAATAATAATAGATTTTGTATGAAATTAACATAAAAGTGAAATTCAGAAGTACATTATTCATCCCTTCTTGTCTTACTAGTATACTTTTATTAGTAACACACACACACACATCAATTACACAAAAAATTAGTAATAATTATTAAATGCGTATATATATATATATATATATATATATATATATATATATATATATATATATATATATATGTATATAAATATTGATCATTAAGGAGCTTCTCAGAAGATAAAACATTTTCCCAATAAATATTAACCAGATTCCTATCAATCATTTCATTTTTTCTTACAATTTATTATTTTATTTTTTTAAGACAATAAAAATGTAAATACAGTTGGACCTTCATTTTGCGTATCTATTTTTTACGAAACTTCTTCCTGGAATTAAGTACATAATGTAAAGGATGTTTTTTTAGAGGTATAGAACTTTAAATTGCAATAAAACAACGATGTATTATTCGATTGAAAGGAATTTTTTTTATTCGAAAGATAATCTTGTGGCATTACATTTTAAATATGATTTCTGGCATAGGACTGCCACGGCTGGCTCAGATGTAGTCAATCTGGACGTCCAATTTTTTTTTTTTCGATGACTTTTTCCAACATTTGTGGCCGTATATCGGCAATAACACGGCGAATGTTGTCTTCCAAATGGTCAAGCGTTTGTGGCTTATCCGCATAGACCAATGACTTTACATAGCCCCACAGAAAATAGTCTAGCGGTGTTAAATCACAAGATCTTGGAGGCCAATTCACAGGTCCAAAACGTGAAATTAGGCGGTCACCAAACGTGTCTTTCAATAAATCGATTGTGGCACGAGCTGTGTGACATGTTGCGCCGTCTTGTTGGAACCACAGCTCCTGGACATCATGATTGTTCAATTCAGGAATGAAAAGTTAGTAATCATGGCTCTATACCGATCACCATTGACTGTAACGTTGTGGCCTTCATCGTTTTTTTGAAGAAGTACGGACCAGTGATTCCACCAGCCCATAAAGTGCACCAAACAGTCAGTTTTTCTGGATATAATGGTGTTTCGACATACACTTGTGGATTAGCTTCACTCCAAATGCGGCAGTTTTGTTTGTTGACGTAGCCATTCAACCAGAAGTGCGCTTCATCGCTAAACAAAATTCGCTTATGAAAATCGGGAACAACGGCAATCTCGTTTTGGGCCCATTCGACAATCTACGCCTTGCTTGATGATCGTTTTGATGAATTGCCAAACCAAACTGAGAATAAATCACTTGATAGCTGTTAAATCGGTCGCCATCTTGGAAAGTAATGCCGACTTAAACTTCTATACCTGAAAAAAAACACTCTTTATATTGAAGTTTAATCTCTGTTAAAAGAATTTTCCTTTTCTTCGAAACTTTTTTCGGGATTTAGCGAATTAGTATTTAAAAGACTAATTCGCTTGTGATTTTAATGGACAGTTTTTAGTCCTTTATGTATATTCTAATTTTCTATCATATAAATTTTCTCTGAAGATGTCCTTTTTCATATTATTTTCATTGACGCAGTTCTTAGGGATAAATGTTTTTCTTAAAAATTTCATATTTTACTCTTTGGGTCATTTCTACCGAACTGATTTTATTAGAAACCACACAAAAACGCAGAATTGCAAAGTATTTTCGAATCAACAATTTTTGTACCGTTTCTCATTTGCTATCCAACACGAAGGAAGCGAGGTTCAATTTCTTGATCGCTGCTCAATCTTTTTAGGTTCCGTTATAGGTTAGTCTGTTATTTTCATTATTTTTTTCGCGTAATATGAAAGATGGAGGGCTCTAACTTTCACTATTTTGAATATTCCAAACTAAACACTCGTTTAGAGTTTTTCTGATTTTAGTCTCTCACTCCATTTTAATTATTTGAAGGTTTCAAACATCTATTTTTAACACGCATCGTCATTTTTCAATAATTTTTGTGGTATTTATTTGGAGGGGGCTTTTACTAAAGATTAATAGTTCTATAATTATGATGAAGTTTATGCATTTAACAACTTATGCTTTTTAACTTCTTCATGCTGTACTAATCGGAATAATTTTCGTATTTCAATTATTTAAAACTTGAAAATTAACAGGAGTGTGCGTTTGTATTTTTTTTTATCATTCGCGTTGGAGAATTTAATAAATAGCTTAATTCGGCGGCATACGTAATCCAATATCGCCCTCTTTCACTCTTAGTGGTAGTTAGGAGAAGCTGTTGTGTAATGAAAACCTCGAACTCCATTCGAAAGCGAAACCTGTTGTGGGAAAGTAATGAAAATTTCCGACTCCCTTCAATATGCGCCACCACGAAATCCCTGAGCGTCGTGTTGATCCTTGGGAGTTTCTTACTTCTTAGTTCTAGGATATTGCTGTTATTTGCATGGAATAAACGCATTCGAAAGAATGAAAAAATTAATATTTCTCTGTATGTGTGAGTGGTTCTGATTTCCTGAAGTATTTTTTTTTATATTTAAGTACATATTTATTAGATCTCAAAAATCATTCTCTATGTGCATTAAACCGACCATAAAAAATATGTTCAATATTCCACTAAAAATATACAACCAGGAAAACTTTCGTTTATTAAGCTTGTTCAAATGCATGTACTTTTAAGTTGAATTTTTTTGCGAGTAATTCGAGAGTCAACATTGCATAATTAAGAAGAGAGAAAGAAAACAAAAAACTCTTCCTTCTTTGAAAAAATGATGCAGAGTTTCTCAGGTGTCCCATTGATGAATGGGATTTAAGACTCGTTGGGTGGGTTCTGAATCAGAATGTAGTTTTCTTAAACTTGTAATGATGTTTAGAGAGTATCCAGAGGAGGGGAGGGGGATTTTTATTTGAAATCCCGTCGTTCTTCAAGAAAACTGAACTAGTTTCTTTGCTTTAAATATCAATGACTATTTCTTGTTTTTAATAAGTACTACATATATAATACTAGCTATGTGACGGGCTCACGCGTCTTTTCTTTAACATGTCCTTTGGGTTCTTTGGGCCAGGATTAATGGCAACTCTTTTCTAACCAAATCCAAGAAGTGAAGTGTGAATAAAAGATGCAAATGAACGAGCTTTTAAAAATCGGAAGTTAGAGTAAAAGCAATGCAATGTATGACAATTTGTGTTAGTGGATGGAAATTGGCGGGTAGTTGATATCCAATAGCAGAATCGTGGCTCAAGTCTGAACGAACTTTACGTGACTGTGATTAGAAGTTATAAGTGATCGAATATATTTAATTCAAGTTGAACACCAGTGCATACAAGTTAAGTCAAGATTGAACATAAGTCATTACAGAGTGATTCTCCAGGCTGTAATAAGGTAGGATTGACTATTTAATATTAGAATCAGTGATTAGGCGGTTCAGTTATTGAAAGTGGTCTGAATTAGATTAAGTCTTATCAGCTAAATATATATATTGTATGTTGCGTATTTTGCCATCGTAGATTCTCTCCTATTAATTATTATAATTTAATTTGTTAAAGGTTTAAGTTGAATATCTTAATAAAGTCATATGAAGATAATGTTTGATTCTAGTTCTTTCGTTAATCCTACGCCTCCTAGCTCCACGCTGATACTTGAGAGAGATGCAAATGAACGCTTAAACTGTATAAATTATTTATATCTGCAAGTTAAAAAATATTATTACTTTGTTGTATTTATTTTATGTTAAAAATTGAAATCAGCCTCTCCTCCACCTGTTCAAGCATTCGCAGATTCTGGTGCCTGGCGTAGACAAAACAACATGAAAAAAAAGTTTTTGCTTCACACATAAAAAGATAGATATATATGCTGTCACGGGCTTTTTGCAGATGGAAGAATTTTTTCCTACTTTCTTAATAATTATCGTTATATTTTGGACACCACACAATATCTTTATAAATTATGGCCTATGTGTTATCCTGCTGTATCTAATATATATTATAAATGCGAAAGTTTGTGGGTCTTTCACGAAAAGACAACTGAATGGATTTTAATGAAACTTTACAGTAATAATATAGCTTATACATCAGAATAGCGCATAGGCTATAAATTCTCATAGCATAGACTATAATTTATAAAGATATTGTATGAAGTGTCCAAAATATAACGATATTTTGTCAAGTAAGTAGGAAAATTCTGCCATCTGAGAGCAATTCTGGCGTGCTGCAAAAAAAAAAGCCCACGTCAAGATATATCTAGCTTTTTGTTTGTGAGAAATAACTCTTTTGTTTTGGCTACGCAAAGGGTGCCTGTTTCTAATTAATTCCTCTGATCAGCATAATGCCTATTTTTTTTTATTTCAGAATAAAACTATGTTTTTAAGGGAGAGGTTGTTATAAATCTCTTTATTTTAATGTTTTTATGGTAGTAAGAAATTGATCTTTTTTCCAAATAAACGCGTTTATCAGTTCTGATACTTTTTAAAGTAAATAAACTTTCTCTTCACACTGCATCATTTGGACAAATTTCAAATTTGTTTGTGGTTAGTTAATTATAACGGTATAAAAATTAATTGAATAGTGCGAGATATAATTATTTTTTACACTAAAAACGCAATAACATCTGTACTGTATTTTGGAGTGTGAGAGTGGTGAATATTAATGTCGCACTGTTCAGCTACACGAGGGCTTTTGGCAACGGATCACGTAATTTTGAACCATGGTCAAGTGACGTGGTGACACCTGAGCTGGCACCCTCTTCTCCTAACTACCACATCACACCAACTTAGAAGGAATATTCTTTGAAATCCACTCTTCCAACATATATAGCCTTTGCAGCACGGTTCTATGATGAGTATTTTAGCGGAAAAATAGTTTGTCAAAATTTAAGTTTCTTATGTTTTTGTGTGTTGATGAAGACCTTAGAAAATGATTTGACTACTTATTTTAAAGTGAACGGTATATATAATTAATTTTACAGTGGAATATCTTTAATTAATTTATTAGCTCTAACGGATTAAATTTTCCACAGTGAAGTGTTTTGTTTATGTATATCCCTTAATTTTAAATGTATTGATCCAAAAAAATATATATTGTATGAAAAAAACTGCAGTAAATCATAATGCGGTTGGATAAAGTATTAACGTGCATCGCACCCCTACACGGCGGATCTTACAAAGCTCTAATAATGCTCGAGTTATGAAAGTAGCTAGGCATTTGCCAACTTTACTCTATCGTTAACATTTCGCTATGTTTTTCATTGAATCATCATTATAATTTAAGAAACGGCGTTGCTTGGGAATATTACAATTTTAACATAAAATAAATACTACAGAAAGTAATATTAATGTATTACACTTTCAGATATAAATTATTTACACTATTTTAAGCGTTCATTACAATTTTTTTAACAATGTGTTACTTTTGCTGAGCAGAGATCAGCTTACGGAGGTATTTTCAAAAATCGACCCTCAAGAGTGTTACAGGGAGTTATAAATTTTAAAAAAAAATCCTTTTTATCAGCTATTAGATCTACATACTTAAAATTTAACAAAGGTGTTTATTTTCTTTCCTTTTTTGTTTAGCTGAGCTACGCAAAAGCTTTCTTTGTTGAATTTGCAATTCACGTAAAATTAACTCATTAAAAACTTCTTCATCCTCCAATCTGTGTTGTTCAATTTTTCAGTTCCCCCGTGCGAAGAATGGGTATACCAGCTAGTCAACTATATTACTGCAAAAAGTTTCATTTGAATTCCATTCAGTTGTTTTGCGTGAAAGAATACCAAACATCCACACAAACTTTCACGTAAGTAAGGATAGTAACATTAGTAAGAATGTGGGAGGAGTGGTGAATTCTATATAACTGCGTGCAAAAATATGTTGAATTTATTATTTATCAGCTTTAATATCTCTAGCTTTAAATATCTCAATACAAATTTCAACGTTTTAAAAAATGTTATAATTTTTTTATGTGTGGTGTAGTGTTATAATTTTATTGCCAATTACCACATTGTAATAAGTATTTCGACTATAATCTTTCTTGTAAGATTTCTCAGAAAACACACAATTCGTAAGGAGTAGCTCATTATTTTCATAATTTTACTTATTATTTTCAAAAATATTTGACGTACGAACCCTTAAAAATGTTATCAGAAAATATATTTTATAACTCCATATTAGGTTTAAATCTCTGTCTCCAGCAGTATATTTCAAACCATCTTATTTTTAGATTTTATTAATTGTTGAAGAACTTAACAGTAAAGCATTTAAATTTATGGTGCCTTATGTTATTCATTTATTAATTATTTTTTGGATAGTTTATATATAAAAAAGCAAATTGAAACCTACGAATTTTAAGCCACCAAGAGACTAGAGAAATAAACTGTCATTCGTATTTACTTTTTGCAGGTTAAACAAGTGTTAACGCGTAGATTTATTTCCGCATGCTACTGAATGTAAAAGGCGCCTTGGTTGGGGAAAAAAATGTTCTTAGCGAAATTTTGTTATTAAACAGCATATAATTTTTCACAAATATTTCATGTTTAAAATATTTATATTAGCACATACAATACACAATATACATAAACAGATTGTGATTTCAGAGACTTTCCCTCGAAAAATCTGAATATTTTAGTGGATGTTCAATAAACATGAGTGGAGGACATAAGTATTTCTTTTTACTTAATTTTGCGGCATTTTCCGGAGAAACGTTATGTATCCCTTTAAGACCCAAATTATTTTTTCTTAAAATATTAAATTCTTCTGAATTTATCAATACTATATGGACCCCAATGACACTGAGAAAAAAATAATAAAAAATTCCCCCACCCCTTCCCCTGGAACGTAGACGGTATCAGCACGATCGTGTGGGTTGGGTGTTATCTGTGAAAGAAGTCACCTAAGAAATTTTACAATGAGTTATACATTTTTTAGCTCTAAGTTGATAGAAGAAACAATCTTAATTCAACTAAAATTGTTACAAATAAGGAAATTATTGATGTATAATTAACTCTTTTTATTAATTCATTATTTATTTACTGCAAAAAATCGTTTTGTTGTTTTGACAAGTATAAATAACTATATCATTTTTCGCTACATGTCTTCGAACTGCTTTCGTAGTTTTTCAAATCTGCACTTGCGAGGCCTTGAAATGTCATCAACACATAGAAATATTCTATACATGCCAAGCCTTTTATCCTGAAATGGCCAGGATGAAAGCCATGACATGTATAGCAGGTGGATTATAACGCTTCGATCTTTTGCGGATGGAATTACAACGCTATCATCTTCATTATTAGTTAAAATGTCTTTTGTTAGTATGTGGGAGAATGATAACGCTTCAACTATCTCTAACTTAAATTTTACAATCCATTTTGATTTTTAAAGCAATTTTTATTTGATATTACATCTTGTTTGCACAGAAACCAAGAATTTGCAACCGCTAAATCAATGTAATGAATGTGTTCAAGAGACTTTATGGTAAACAATAATCCAAAATTGTCTTTCCATTTTCAAATATTCCATTTTTTTCTTCATCGCTCATCTGAACTTGGTTCTGCTTCCAGTATACGAGATTCATATGTTTTGTTCGCAGCATTGTTATCATCCGAGAGATCACTAAGTTATGATCTAAGTTCAATCGAATCAAAATTATCTTCTTCTGGGAGAATTCTTTTCCTTTTAGACTCCTGAAAAGTTTTTTGGTTTAAAAGTTAACACAGTATTCCATGAAAAAAAAAAATGTACCAGAAAATTCATTATTTAAAAAAAATATATGTATATTTAAAATACACTATATATATATATTCTCTATTTCTCTAAACAACTCTCTCTAGCTCCCACCGTAAAACCCAGATTTTTTTGGGGGAGGGGAAGATATATGGATGCTGATATCTGTGGGGAGGATAAAATGCCATACTACTCAACAAAAGTATGACAAGAAAATTAATTGCAAAAAGACAGAGAGAAAGAAAAAAAGGGACACATCCATTGCAACTCCCGAGAAAATTTGGTATATAAATTATATCTAACTATATATTTCATTTTTACGTAGGCTTTTTCATCAAAATTATTGAAACAGAGAAAAGAAAAATCGCATGGTAAGTAAATACCTTTACAGCTGCAGTGACTCAACATCCAACCCTCACGATCGTGCAGGTAACGAAATCCCGAGTCTTACAAACAACATTAATAGAGTACAATTTTTTTATTTTACAATTATTTAAAACATTGATACAAAAAATTTGTATCGCAGCAATTAGAAATATATCGATAATTACCTTTTACGACAGATAAAAAAAAAGACGTGTTTTCTTTGTCTTTGAAAACAAAGCTAGATTTGCCTGCTGAAAGTAAAATTTGGACAACAACCCGCGTCTGTTGATAAAAACTACACTTGACACTTTCTGCAAACCGGCTCAATCGTTAGATTTGCAAGTTTGGTCTTAAATTGATATATATATATATATATAAGATATATATATATATATATAATGGGCCCAAATATATATATATATGTAGTCTTATTCTCTACAAATTTTTGAGATAACATCCAACAATCACATTCGAAAACACAAGACAGTAGGAAAATCCCACAATGAAGGACATGAGCAACCGAGATTAAAAATTAAAAAATGGATGCTGCAGTATTAAACATTGCTGACTTTAGGATAGCTAATATATAAAATAATTTATATAAAAGTGGGGGTTAAACATGTTTTTTTTTGGCCACAACCTTACAGTTTATCGGTAATAGAAAACCTATAGAAAGAACTTTTTCATTCCTATTCAAATCCATTACAATGTCCAGGAACTTTACCTAAAAAAATTACACTTAAAAATGCAGCTCGTGCGCAAATCTGAGTGCAATAAAAATTGATTGCCATATTATGGACCAGTGAATTCAGATTTAAATCATGTGAATTGGCCTCCAATGTATCTTGTGTGTAAAATTTAACACCCTAAACTATTAATGTGAGAGTTACAAATTAACATAACTTTTAGTAACGGATAAGCCACAAACGCTTGACTTATTTGGAAAGACAACATTCGCCGTAAGCATGTCGATATAGCCACAAATGTTGAAAAAAGTTGAAAAATGTTGGAAATCGGACGCGTCCGTGAATGACTACATCCGAGCCAGCCGTGGCAGTCATATGCCAGAAATCATATTCAAAATGTAATGCCACAAGATTATCTTTCGAATAAAATAATTCATACAATCGAATAATACATCGTTGTTTTATTGCAATTTTAAACTTCTATATTCTAAAAACACCCTTTATTTGAAAATAAAGATAGATTTGCCAACTGAAAGTAAACACATGGACCACAAACATCGTATGTTGATAAAAAGTAACACTCTGCACTTTCTGCAAACTGGCTAAATTGTTAGATTCACGATTTTCTTATATACGAAAATTCCAAAGCAAAAAATGTATCTTAATATCGAAAACCCGTTCGATCGTGCTGGTTGGGTCTTAAAAGGGATAACTTAACCTGCAGTATAGATAAGTCAACGCGGCTGATGAATTACTCCAAAGGGAGGAGGAGGTATAGTTGCTTATTAAAACTTTATTTTTTAAATAAAATCTCTGATTTTATATATATTTATTTAAAAATATCTTTAGCAATAAAATCAATTTTTAGTTAATATATGATCCTCGATTCTTACATTTTATAAAATTCAGCAATCAATTTCCCAAAGCACAATGCTTTCAAGTTTTATTTTTATCTTCCTATTTTTAAAATTATGTACAAACTATGCTCAGGAGCTAACTCTACATATTTTATATAATTTAAATGCAAATTCTACTCCTTTATGAGAAATTCAAAAAGAAAACACAAAAACACATTTTACTTCGTTTTTAAATCTAAAGTTTATAAAACTTCTTTCATGTAGATTGTCGGTTGATATTTTCATTATAAAAGTTTCTACAGCATAGGATGCAAATTCAGATGCTTGAGCCGTTTTGTGACATTTTTAGTTTTTTAAACCACATTTTTTGAGATAAACGGAAATGTTTTTGAAAGCTTTGTTCGTTAATCTCTAAACATCATTTTTTATAAGAATATTTATTTCCTTAGCTATTATTTTTATTTTTAAATTCATTATATTGAAAATATTTTATTTGTTCTATTATGAATTTTTAATCCTGAATTTTTATTATTTTTTTAATATTAAAAATTTGAATAAATCGACAAAAAGAGATATTCTCTAAAACTCACTATCAAATGTATTTTAAATTTAGCCTTTCTTTTGCCTGAATTTAAAATGCAACGATAAAGAAAACCAGATGGCTCGCAAACCTTTTTCAATGAATTATTTCAGCCCCAGTCAACTGACGATGTGGACCTAAGAGGGATCTTTATGAGATAATGTCAACAACAAAAAAAAAAAAAAACTTTTATTTTTTCATAAATTGCTTTATTAATATGTTTAAAATACGGTGGTAAAGTTATTTTTTAAAATTCGAAGTCGTTATAAAGAAGCAAGTGTTAGAAGAGCATCTGCTCGGAGCGCTGAGTTAGCAATCGAAGGTTGGATCTGTTGTGTACAGTCGGCTTGATATTATTGACCCTTTTTTACAACTATACGTTCATACAAGTATAGACAAGTTTGTAGAGGTTTGAAAAGAAATATTATAGTCATTGAATATTTTCGTCGAAATTTTAGTCTTAGTTTAGATTCGAAGAGCATCGCCGATTGAGGGCAAGTTAAGATTTTTCATTGTTTTAATCGGACTTAAAGCTTTTTTTAAACGCGTTTTTCAAACTTTGCTCCATCATATCTCAAGAACGGTTTGAACGTATTACTTCAAATTTATAGGGTAGACTCAGCACATAAATACGCACCAAATGGATTACGATTATTTCAAAATATTTTTTATTTTTATAACAAAAACGTAAAAATAAAACCTCATGAAATTCAAAAAACTTTTCATCAGAGTTCTACTAAAAATCTAATTTTTGATATTCTCCATTGAGTATAATAGTCCATTCTGTGCATTTAAACTATAGTTTAAAAGCCGTTAATTTTTTTTAAAATTTCAGGTAAGCCAATTAGCCAAAAATCGTGGAGGAAGTGAGCGTCCATTTTCAGAGGCAGGTGTGTTCAGAGCGCTTTTTACTCACATTCTATTGGATATTTTTGGCTAAAAATTTATACATACCCTTAAAATACATATAAATGAATGATAACAAGAAGTTCCTGTCTTGTTACTGGTCGTCAAAGAATTCCCTAAAAATGCTTAAAAACAGGCCGTCACATGTGAACCCCTTAAATTATGGAAGTTTTGGCGGGATGGTCAAAGTAGTTACCCAATGTTCCTTTATTTCAGTGAACTTATAAAACATAATATTTTTTTAAATGAAAAAAATTGTCAACTGTTAATCTTGTAATCAATGTAAATTAACATTGTTAAAAGAATGACAGTGTACAAATTTTGAAAGAAAAATAGGTAATCATAAAAGTGCATTTTTTATTTCTTAAAATATTTCTACATAAAAAGAAATTCCCCCTATTGTGTATTAAATCTTTAAACTATTAAAAACAATTATTTTCTCCAATAGCACTACAAATTAAAATAGATGCTAAGGGTTTTGCCCAACTAAATATTAGTTGATAAAATATAAACACTTTTCCTCTAATTTTTTTCTCGTGCATGTTTTTTTAAAGTTGTTTAGCTTAACAGAAATTTATATATATATATGTTGCATAAATATTCCTCTCAACTCCTTCGGGTCTATTACATGTTTATTATATGCATCTTTTTCTAGTGCAACCAATATCAAATGGAGGTATGCTCTTTAGCAAATTCATTGATTAATATTACCATTCCTTCTGATATTTCTTGCATGAAATCTATAAAGCAATTAATATTTTAAAACAGCTCTGCATTATTATAACACTATAAATAATGAAAACAAAGTATTTTAATTTCTCAGTTATCAAAGTTAAGTTCAGTTTTCAGTTAAGCAAATAGAAACCTACTTTTGGACCCCTGCAATCAGTTATATTGCATAAATATTGCTTAGAATCACTTTCACTCATTGTACTTTGTAAAAAATTCACTAACACAAATCTGTTGTATAAATTGATTGTATAAAATATTTAGATGCGTATACCATCAAATATATAAACTTTTCACCCGAAATGTATCACTTCGCAGAATCCTCCCTCTTTTTTGGGGGGGGGCAAAACGAAATAGAAAAGCTCTCGGGTTGACCGATCAAGAAAATTTCTTTCCTTACTTGTTCCGTAAAATCCCATAAGACAAGATCTTCCAAGATTCAATTCTTTGAAATACTTCATGCGTTGTGAAGAGAATTCTTTGATATGCTTTTTAAATATTTCTGCTTGAAAAAAAATTATTCGAACATATAAAATTCTACCTTAGTTTTTTCTCAAAATGTAGTTTCTTGTCACACTTATAAATTTTCGCATAAATACTAAGAAATATTACAAAACATGAAACCATGCGGGTAAAATATATTTTTAAAATACATATTTTTTATTTGTGCGTGAACGCAATCATGTGTTCTCTTACCCTGTTTTAGAAATGCAATTTTTAAAAATTTATATATAAGTTCAGTTTAAAAAATATTCCTTTTTTTAAAAAAAAACAATTTTTTAAAAAAATTTTAAATGTAAAAAGCAAATTATCTTAAACAAATTTAAACAATAAATAGAGTTCTAAGAAAATAAATATGTAAAATAATGATGAATTAAAAATAAAGTTTTGACAATTAATTTGATGTTGCGAATGTTTACGTTCGTATTGGTTTCGATGAGTATTTTATAATTTGAAAAGTTGCAGAAAGTTTATTTTCTTTTAGTAAGGAAATGAAATAGATCTTGTAAAATTAAACATTATCTCTTCATTTGGGGGAAAAAATGAATATGTTCTACATATAGACTAAATATCGATTTTTTTTTTCTATTTAGAAAGTTTTGCAAAATGATTACATGAAAATATCTGTTATTTCTTTCATCATAATATATCTGTAAAAAATTCATGATAAAATTTAATGAACAGATTGTTTTAAAGATGTAATTAAATTGGAAATGTAATATATCGTAATAATATAGTAATATCTTGACTTATACTTTTCCGACTAACGCGAATTCGGGTTTAACACTCTTTTTAAATCAAGTCGATTACTTTTTACCCATCATCATAGAAACTCAAGCTTAATTAGTAACAGAGCCTGATGAAATTGGTAATTTGATTGAAAAAGCTGTCGATCTTGCAGCAAATAATTTATATATAGATAGTGATAACGTACAAGTACTGCTGATTTTCACAATCAGGAACTGATAATTGTTGAACTCATAAAAATGCATGATGAAGAGCAAGACATTAAAGAAACTTGAGTCTTTAAGAACCCATTCAATCAAAAGATCGAATGATGGGTGGTAATTAGACAGAAATCCTCCAGTTTAATTGAAAAGAGTTACGCAGATTTTAGAAAATATAAACCAATGAAGACCACATTTTTAGCAAAACAGGGAATAAAAATTTATTAGCATGTTACGAGGAAGTTTCATGGGTGAAAAAAATATCTTTCAGTATGCAGACTACTTGTTAAATTTAATGAAACCTTATACATCAAAATTACTTTCATTTTATGCTCTAAGTTTTTACTTAACATTTTTTCTAAATGATTATTTTCTTTTTGTCTCCAACCATATAAATAAAATTAATCAATATGTATTTATATGCGAAATTATACCCCGCAAATTCGGCTTACACGGGTTATCACTGAAACGCACCCATCATGTAAGTTCGAGTATTACTGTGTGTGTGTATTATTCTAACTTATTGTCTATCAATAATAATTTCAGTAATACTGAAAACAAATTTTTGAAACCAAATTTTCCTTCCTCGAAACAATCTTTATTTTAAAAAAAGATAAGTAACTACTCCTAAACTTAGAAAAACTACATTTTAAATCGAATTTGTTAAACAAATGCTTTCAAGTGATATAAATTTTAAAGTGATATAAAATTAACGTTTTAAATGTAATAATCCTGTGCTTTTGAAAAACTAATTAAATCAAACAGAATGGTGGAAAAAGAGACTGGTTAAATCAAACGGAATTTCTATTAAATCAAATATATTTAATAGAAATTTCTACCCTTATAATTTCTAAAACATTTCCCAAAAATTTAAAGTGCAGACATTCGTTTTATAATTCATTTTTAAATAAAATACCTAAAATATTTTTTCTAACATTTTATTTGAAAAGGCTTGGTATTATCAGAGGTTTAAAAACGTTTCTGGATTAATTAATAATAATTCTCCAACTTATCATTAAAAGGAATAAGAGAAATAATAATAATAATAATAACGCGATGGTATGTTATATCAATTTTATGAAAATAAAACAAGACCGAAAATATGTGATAAATAAAGTTTAATCTTAACGCAAAGAACTAAATACAAACGCGTTAATTTTAAATTTATTCTTCGAACTTCCATTCAAGATTTTTGTAAAAAACTGCAAATAATTTTTTAGTGAACCCGATGTTAAGGTATTAAAGTAGATTGAATAAAATGAAGATTTCTCTTGATGAATAATACATCGAGAACAATTTGATTCTGAATTAATCATTAAGATGGACTTGTTTCCATGAATATTATAGACAGCAACAATTCGAAGAGGAATTAATGTATATAGAGATAGTTATGTCCCCTTGAGATAAAAAAGATGAATCTCCCGTAAGTACCATTCCTCCTGTAAATTATTTCTCAATTTTGCTTTTGACGAACGTCGAAGAAATCATTTTAAAAATTATTGCTCAGGAATTTTGCATAAATGCTCAATAATATACAGGTCTAGGTGCTAAGGAAACCAAGGTAGTTGTTTCATTTCACTCGTGTTCATTAAATCAGCTTGTGATGCACTTTTCTGTGTGGCTGGTGAACGAAGATTATTCCTTAAAAAAAAAAAAGAAGGGATAAATACTATGGATAATTCTCTGCACCAATGGATGAGTGTGAGTTTAAAGTACATTTAAAATGCTTGAAATATTGATCAATACTACAGAATGAATACTAGAAATAATGAATGTTAAAAACAGCTCCTTACATCAACATAAATCTGCATTCTTGTCTTAAAGACCAAGTACTGAGGTAAAACAGAATGCTTTTTGCGGGAAGCCACTAAACCGCTGTAGCCTAGAGGTAAGGACTCGAGACAAACATTTCAGCAGGTTCAAAATTACGAGGTTCGTCGCCAAAAGCTTTCAAGCACCTGGATATTGCGACGTTAATATTCACTCATTCACTATTCATGCGGGTAGTCACCAACCATGTATTCTTCTTAAAGTGGGAAACAAAAAAGTTAACTCTTCACGTTACGCCATCGAACCTTTATACATTACGTCTATGAACAGTTATTACGTTACGGTTTCGAAGTTTCAGTTCCGTTATTATACCTGATTTCGCATACGTTTATTTAATATTGAATTCAATAATGACAGCCTAACGCTTACAGCACGATTATAAAAATATAATCTATGAAGCAAAAGAATTTCTTTTGACACTAACACTAAACCTTCTCAACCAAGGGTTGATTAAATCTGATGATAATTTCTCTAATAATTTATATTTTTGGCAAATTATTCGTTCTGTTCTTCGCTGATCTCTATGTGATACTTTAAATTTCCGTTGTTGAAATAACACACATGATACTTATTATCTTAGGTATAATTCATGCTTGCACACACAAAATTTTGGTTGTTTTCGGCACTAGTACAAGAATAATATGCTCCTTAAAATAACTAACCCTAATTCTAATCTGGGACTTCTTAAGACTTCTTGAGGCTCTGGGTCCCTTACGCGAATACAGTCCCAACGTATGACTTTTTATAATTAGACGCAGTCCAGAATAGCATACTCTTCGAAATACTCGTACACAATAACCCGAAACAAATAAATAGGCTCTACTTGCAATCGTACGAACCGGCTTGGACCGACTGTCGCCTTTTTCACTGAATGGGTCCGTGTAAGGTTATAGGCCTATCTATACATGACGGGGGTCATCATATGTAGCCAGATGACATATCATCTGAAATTCCCAGTTTGCAGAATACAACCACAAATAACATTTGACGGTTGAAATTATTCAAATTATGATCTTGTTATGGTTGAGTCGAAAATGAGACGAGGCCCCCCTGAGGCCGAGGCCGAGACCCTGAGCCTGATCCAGTTGGTCCATGTCTTAAGATGTCCCTGATTATAATTCTAAACTAGTTTTTGTTAATTACAGACGTAGTTATTATTAAAGGTTTAGTCTGCATTAAACTATTTCGACAGTTATAATTATTCACAGTATAAATGATAAACATGCCCCACGTTTGTAAAAACTAGACGTTGCACTTTTATTTAAGTTTGAATTCTGGATATCCCAAAAATGAATCTCACATTCATGCGTGGGAGAGGGTGCTTTGTAGGAAGAATCTAGTTCTTTTCTTTTTCTTTACTTCAACAATCTGTACGTTGAATCAGTAGACGGAAATTGTTCTTAGATCTACTCACATAAAATAATTCTTTCTTTACAATCGCAATATTTTTATTTATGTTTCTTTGGGAAAATGTAAACAAATATACAACAATTCATTTCTCAATAGTTTTTATTTTACTAGATGAAGAGTTTTATTTTACGTCTGAGAAAACCTTAAAGTTTAATTTTTTTTATAATAAATGACAGAGAGAGAAGATCATACACATATTAAATTTGGAATAAACAGTCTTAGTTATACCACAAATTTTTAGTAAAATACAGTTTGTCCGTTTTGTACTGCAGTTTTATTTAATTCCATTCTATAATAAATCTTACAATCCAAATTGCACTTGATAAATTTATTAAATAACTTTTGTTTTTTTAATACTTACTTTTATAGGATACTTCAGAACGTTTCCAGAGAAATGTAATGAAATAATTTTTCAAAGAAAAAAATTCCTGAAAACAAAGAAAATCCAGCTAGAAAAATTCCTTTACAAATATCATTATGAAGTTATAATTATAATTATCATATTCATGAATTTCACAAAAGGTACTAAAAATAAAAAGGCTTCATAAAATAAAGCTTTTATTCTATTCACTACATGATTAAAACTTAACTTCCATAAGACTATATACAAAAATAACATTTTAGACAATATTCTATGAAATGTGTAACTTTCATTTTTTTTCAGAAATTTATTTATAATGAAAAACAAAGTTAATACTATTTTTCATAAATAATCTTTTTAAAGGAAAGTTTCATATATCTGAAAAAATATTTCTTTTAAATTTATCTCCATTTATATCTATACACTCCCGCCAAAGAGTGTTTCCAGCAGGGCTTTTGTGTATCTAATTTATATATATATATATAAAAAAAATTCACACAGAAAATTACTTTTTTCTGTCCGAAAATTGGTTTCGCGTTAAGTTCAAGCTCTCATACATATGGCGAAAATAGCCTTAGTTATGTTTTTCAACATTGTTACATTGGTTGTATTTGTTGTATTGTTTTTTTTCAGATCAGGAAACACTCTGAATCGCTGTACAGAGCGAACGGAGACTCATTTGATAGCGTAAAAGAGCTAATTGTTGTTTATCTAGAAACATGATATGCTTCCAATATAAATGGGCGAATCTTTGTCGATGGTTCAGATAGACATGCGTAACTGGTTGTTTGCATTGTAAAAGGTAATTTACAACATTCACTGTAGCGGAGATTTCTTTTCTTGGTAAGACAAAAAGTGTTGTAAAGAGCTGAAGCACAATTATGCTTCTCTTCTGGGCCGAAATATAAAAACGTTCTCCCGCAGGACTTAAACGCTTTTTCTACCGACGGTACTTATAAGTACTTATTCTCACTTTTAAAATTGCATGGAATAAACATTTTTACGAATACTCTGACGATACTTAACAGGAATATCCTTTAAAATTCACTCTTCCAAGATACAGCTGTATTAATTTAAGAATATACGTTTTACTAATATATAGTTTTATAGAAGAGAAATTGCGTTTTTCGCTGATGGCGTTTTCAGTGACGTTAAGATTATCATTTTTGTTCTGAAATAATAGTTAATGTCAAAAAGTGTCTTATACTTTTTGTATAGTTAATGAAGACCTTAGAAACGATTTTAATTGATTGATTTTTAAGTGAACAGTGAATATAATTAATTTATAGTTAATATCATTAATTAATCAAATAGCTCTAATGGATTAAATTTTCGAAAGTTGAGTATTTTGTTTTGTATATCCCTAAATTTTTAATGTAGTGATTTAAAAAATATTACGTGGAAAAAACTGCAGTAAATCATAATGCGGCAGATAAAGGGATAACATGTGATTTACTTCTGACATGCGTTTAAGTACAAATCTTCAGATTGAAACATAATGATATTGAGAGCAGCATCAGCAAGTGACGACATGATTTCTAGTCATCTAAACATGTGCTTTTCACGAATCAACCAAATGACCTTTCCAAAATACTGGCAGAATCTGCCAGAAATTTCAACTAAAATGACAACTATTGAAGATCTACAATAATGCACGAAACTTACACAAGAAAACGCAAAAGTTTGATTTTTTCACATTTCCCAGACTTCCACATAAATATCATTTCATTAGAACAAAATTAATGACTATCGTTTTTTGCATAATGTATATTTATCACTCTATGAAGACTGTTACTTTTGTTACTGATACTTCGTAATGATGAGCTTCGATA
Organism: Trichonephila clavipes; assembly: GCA_019973935.1. Classification (NCBI taxonomy): domain Eukaryota; kingdom Metazoa; phylum Arthropoda; class Arachnida; order Araneae; family Nephilidae; genus Trichonephila; species Trichonephila clavipes. Next base: position 5,007 of record BMAU01019820.1, on the reverse strand, counting down.
TAAATTAGCTGTACCTTTACTTTAGACGGTCAATGTGTACACTTATATAGTATCTGCTATTAACTGCAATACCATAAAGGTGGGTTGATTTTAACCCTCTTGAGTGGTTAGCTTCCTCCTGAAAAGATATTCCGAAAGCGTTTACCCTTATTTTGCCATTCGCTTTAAAAATGCAACATACTTCTTTCCTTTCCCCCTTTTAAAACTTGGGAGGTCATATGGGACAATTTTATGACTCAGTTTGGTCCCTTTGTAAAGTAAGAACCAAGGGATCAATCGTTTACAGCTAGCTGTCAAGTTGCCTTGGGCAATATTGTTTGAAAGTTGATAGTGCAACTGGGTTGTTTCTCCTATATGTTTAGTCACAGTAAAATTAAACAAAAAATAAAGGGTGGAAAAAAGGAAGTAATTAGTGTGTTAGAAGTTAAAAAATAATTATATTTTCTTTCCAAACAAAATTTATTTTTCTGTCATTTTTTAAAAATTATATATATATATATAGCATCCTGTATTCATTTTTGAATATGAGAGTAAGAAAAACGCGCTCAGTTTCCTGTTTTTTAAAAAAGTAATGAGGTAAAAAGAGCGAAGGCTCTATCTCTTTTTTAAACAATGAGACAATAAATGGTGCATACGGTGATATACATACGATGATTATATTTATGAAATAAAACCGATCTTCTCTATTCAATTATATTTTTAATTTAAAATAACATAAAAAAGATTTCAATACTTTTAATTTATTTTAATTAAAATCATATAAATGATATTTTTATGTTAACCGAGTATTTTTCGGAAAAAATCTAAATTTTCATTCCTAGTGTTCTCCTTTTTAGAACTTCTTGTATTAAATAAAAATTTCTTTTCTACATCGGCATTTGTGATGGACATAACACACATTCAGTCAATAATTTTTAATTTAAATGGGGGATATACTTCTTCAAATGCGCATGACAGTACTTCTAACCATATTCTACTCAAGTTTAATTTCTTATCTTTCTGTTTCTTTTATTACAAGGAAAACAAAAGTCACATCGATAACTACATTTTTCACACAATCTCAGTCATTACAACGGTCAGAAAAGTTCTCCAATTAATTTTTGTCTTTCAAAAACATTTTGCACTTAAAACGATTTTGTTCAAGAAGTTAACCGACAGTTCCACAAATATATCCATACCAAATTTTAAACAATTTTAACATTTTGAAATGTATATTGTATTAAATTTTTTTGAGTATACACAAATATTTCCTGCTGTATGGAAGACATATAGTATGAGATGTGGTGTGTGGTTTTGAAAGAATGTTTTCGTACATGTAGACTATTTTTAAAATTTAACTATCACTAAAAGCTGATCATATAACTGCAAATGAGCCTATTTTTAATGTGTGCTGGTATCAAAATAAAGCACTTTACAATATTAAGCAGCCTATGGGTTTATATTCAATATCAAACTATTCGCAAAATGGTTTACAACTTCCTTTATTCAAATTGTAAAGAAACTGAATATAAATATATCTTACTGCAGTCAAAAATATTCATAATATGTAAATATCCTATTCCTCCACTTATTTCAGTGCATTTTAAAAATTGTAGCTGAATAGCAATTTTTTATATTTATAAACGAGGCATAAAAGCTCACACAGTCGTAAAAATGTCTTTATCATTTTTAAATATACTACTATAAAACGTATATGGATTGTAAGATCAGTTCTAAAATCTAAAAGCTTTTAGAGGAGCAAAAAACATGTAATTTTGGATTGATCAAAATTTTAATATAATACACAAATATACATGTTATTAAGCAAATACATTTGAAAAATCAAACTTCCTTCTGAAATAAACGTAATTGAAAGAAAAATGTTTAATTGCAAATGAGTGGAAATACATGTTTATCTAAGGGGTATCCCCAAAGTGAGGCAATCCTCAAACTTAAAACTCAAACTCAGTGGCACAACAATCCATGAGGGCCAGGAACTACTATGCCCATCCCAATATACGTGACCATTGGGCGCTGAGGTGCATGAACAGATGTCCCGATTTGGTGGTCTGTCTGAAGAGAGACCTTCAGTGTTTAAGACCCCAAGCAAGCTTGGTACTCATTTATCGACCCAATGTAGCGGGGATGAAAGGCAGAGTCGACCTTGCCCAGCCCGTTAATAGAACCCAAGACCTGTGGTGTGGAAGCACGATACACTACCACTCGACCCTATTCGGTGAAAAATAAAACTTAATGTTAGAATCTTATATAATTCCCTAATGAATGAGGGAGTCCAAACTTTTTTTTCATGTAAACTGTTTAGACGGAAATGGTTAATTATGAACATTTCACAAGTTGCATAAATTAAAATTAACTGTTATAGTTTACATAAATTTTTAAGAGTGCAAAAAGTGTATTTTGGCTGCACGAATTAATTTTAAAAGGAATACGGTTACGAAAAAGTAGTGCAAATCTATCTAAAGTATGGTTGGTTACCTTAGATATTGTCAAACACAACAAAGTATTGGGAGCCAATTCCACAATTCGTTGTTATAAAAATGTATGGAAAATTACAAGACTTAGTTTTTGCATTTGTAATTTATATATTTTTCCTGAGAGATTTAAAAGCTAGAGCGGCATCCATCAAAACCGCGGTTCCCTCTCTGTTTTTCCAGATCGCCCCTGACTAAGCCGGCTCTGCCATAGTAAGTGAAAATGCCGTATTTTGTTTGTCAAGATCATTTTATAGCAGACTGCATTTTTCATGTATTTTTAGATGGTCGTTTTATATTTTCTACATCAATATCTTAATGTCTGAATTTAAAATTACATAAAATTCTTGACATTCGCATCAATGACCATTATAATTTTTATTAGTATATGAATGTGTCATCAAACGATTACATGACTATTATTAACTATATTATTTTAACCATTTAATTAATTATTAAGTATAACATAACGCACACAAATTTTCTGAACTTTTAAAATAAATATTTTGAAAACTACTTCAGATATACTCAAAATTTTCATTCCTACGCTTTAGCTTCTCAGTTTTGCTTCTATGTAAAACTTTATTGTATATTCGTCGATTTTTTAGTATATTTTTTTGCTCTTAGCATGCAGTTTTCAACTGAATTGTATGAAATCTTCGAAATATATTAAAAAATACCAAAGAAGCTATATAATAAAAATTTGAAATTTATATTATACTCAAAGAGTTGCTAGAACTTATGGTAAATAATTTTTAACTGCGCGATATACATTTTTTTCGAAATTTCAAATGGAATTTCTAACATAAAATTTCTAGCTTTATACGGTCGAGATTTCAAAAAAATATCCAGATTTTAATTACTTATTCAGTTAGCCTTTAAAAAAGATAAATGTTGAGGTATTTTGCATAAATAGATATTTTTGAAGAATAATTCGAATGCTTTTGAATAGCTCGAATTTAAAATTGATTTTTATGTTTATTTATATGCATAAATGTCTACTGTAAATGTTTCCGTATATTTTTGATTACCATTTATTCTCAAACATTCAAGTTATAAAAAAAGTGTGGGAAAATCATCATTCATGTTGTGCTTTGATGTAAACTGAAGTTCAAGCACTTAAAATTCAAATATAATTCGGTGTATTTTAACAATATATAACTAGGCACTGTACTTAAACTTCCCTGAACATTTCGGCTTTGAAATCTAAAAAAAAACTAATAGATCTTAACCCTCAACCGGACAGCACGGAATTTTCCGCCCTACTAGAAAGGCTTCGAAAACGGACCACACTGAATTTTTGTAAGGCCGGGGTCTCACCAAAAATGAACCAAACAGATTTTTCCTCCTCAAGTAATGTGTTCAAAAACGGTAAAGTCGAGTTTTTCCGAATTCTTTTCCCCCTTTAAGGTTTACGATCTTGAAAGATAATTAGAGACGGTCCAGGAGACACAATGGGCATTGAGGGGAAATTTTATGGCTCACGGGGAGACTGGTTCCTTTAGCAATCGTAAAAATCTCGGAAGAATTTCTTTAAACCCTTAAGTGTACGGAAATAATTGCAAGTCAACGAGTTGAGAATTCTCATTTTTTACTTTACCTTAAAATTCTCAAATGGAATTAAGTTTTTATAATGTATGTCTAAGTTTTTAAAAAATATCTGTAGTATTTAAATTCAAATTATATACTAAAACATTGAGGATAATTTACTGTTTCATTTTTCTTATTTTAATCAATACTTTCAGGGATTTTTTTAAAATGATTATTATTTAGTTATGTGTCAAAAAATAAAAAAAAAAGGTTCAAAATTTAAAATCTTTTAAAATTTCGGACACTTCTAAACATGAATAATTTTTAAGCTTCTGTATTACATTATTTGCAAAAATTTTTTATGCATTGTTAAAATAAACCAATATTTAAATCTTTTAGTTTTTCATAATTTTAAAGCCAGATATTCAGGGCATCTACATAGAATCCGTTGTTTTGTATTGTTCAGATAACAAATTATATTTTGAATTTTGATTGTCTTAACATTAATTTCATTCAAAGAGAACTTTAACTTCAAGTTTGTATTTTTTGAACTTGAATCTTCGCTATAAAGAGCATTTAAAAGCATCTGGACAAAAAAAAAATTATAGCAGTCAACACTAGCAGCAAGAAGTAAACAAATATAAAAAGATCTTTTTCCAACTACTTGAGGGCTTTGGTGACGGACCTGTGGCCGGGGTACCGGGTGGTCAAGGTATCGAATCATGGTTGGCATGTCTCGAGTTCGAGCCCAGTGCCACAAAAGACCCGCCGTGTAGGGGCAGCGATGCACGTTAAATCTATCGAGAGCTGAAATGTCCTCTCGTTGGTGCGGTGTGGTAGTTAAGAGAGGGTTGCCAGCTCAGGTGTTGCCCTCGTCATTTGACCATGCTTCAAAATTACGAGGTCCATCACTAAAAGCTCTCGTGTAGCTGAACAGTGCGATGTTAATATTCACTAACTTGGCGACGGACCTCGTAATTTTAAACCATGGTCAAGTGACGAGAAT
>BMAU01019819.1:0-226022 GCA_019973935.1 Trichonephila clavipes | reverse complement strand
GATTTTTAAAGGCAAATTTTAAGAAACTGTTTTTCGTCTTCATGCCTCCTCGACACATAAATTTCACTCTAGCTTTGCAAATTTAAATTAGTTTACCAATAAGTGTAACACATTTCGTATCAAAACATTTAGCAAGTACTTAGTAAAGTGACATACATTTTAAATTTGATGGATTTTTTTCAGACATTTATGAAATAAAATGATTGTACTATGTATTACTAGAGTGTATCAAGCATAAACAATAATAGTGTATTCCTTTTCCTTTTCAGGCTGGTCACGAAAACCCAACTGCTGTACTCTGGGTTGTCGATGTGAGAAGTCCCAGCAGAATCCTTCACAGGGACGTCAAGCCACCTAGAGAGGTTCAGGATCAACTAGTGCATGTCTGGTGAGTGTCTGCTACATTTTGAATATAATAATACTATTCACCTACAAATTTTATAAAAAAGGAAGGATTTTGTTACTTGTAGTCTTGGTTCCCTTTTATCCTTTAATTTCTGTCTGTGGAAAATATTATATTTTTTACAACTGTAAATTATTTCGGAAGAAATGTGGAAATTGGTTCATGCACAGGGCCGATCAGGGAAGTCTTAAGACATAGGCCAACCATGCCTGAACCCAGGGCCTTGGCCTCAAAAAGGGCCTCGTCTCGTTTTCGAATGGGCCTTAATAAAATCCCAATTTGAATAATTTTAACTATAAAATGTTACTTGCGATTGTATTCTCGAAAAAGGGAATTTCGGACTATGTCAACTGGAAACAGTTTAAAGACAGTTTTATTATACTGTGTCAATGTATAGGCATAGGCCTATCCCCATACACCCTCATAACTCATTGTCAAAGAGAGACAGTTGGTCAAGCCTATTTGTACGATGGTAAGTCATGCACATTTGTTTTTTCTGGACTACTTTGTACTAGTATTTGACAACGTATTCTATGTACTATCTGCTTTTAAGAGTCATAGATGGGGCTTTTATTTGTTAAGGGGCACACCTCCTCTATAAGTCTCAAGACGCCTTTGGGGCTGATCGTAGCAGGTGTGCAGTGTGTACTCCACCTGTGGGCGACTAAGGCAAGGGGTGGCCGAATGCCGTATATAGTTCTATCAATCAAGCAAAACTTTTTACGAATTTCTCAAAATAAAACTTATTATAAGTCGAATAAATGTGCTTATTTTTAAATAGTTATCGAAAAATAGCTTAAGAAAATTAGAGTATTAGTGTACACTGTATAGGTCCATTGTCATTTAATGTTTACTATTTGCATATATATCATTTGATAACAAAATTTGTGGCAGAGTGAGCAATAACTCAACAGAAAAACTTTTCTTTCTTCTCAGCAGCACTAGCGTGGTTTGATGCATAACACACGTGTTTAGAAACGAATTTTACGAAAGTCACTATAGAAAAATATCTAATAGGGTTAATATTACCTAAGACATAGGGGAGGGGGGTTTAAATTCAATACACATATAAGGAAATTAAAAGTTTTCAATTTAATAATGGCTTTACAATTCAGGAAAACAAAACAAAGGAAGGAAACGCCTTGTTTTGTATGTCAATTTGCATTTATTAATGTTTTCCTTTTTACTCTTATGCAAGGAGATAAGTTTATAACGTAATCAAAATATGAAAAAGTTATCTGCAGGGACGACACATAATGTATTCTTCGTACGTTAGCAACCGACACCCTAGAATCAATCATGTTCATGTATTTTGATAAATTATTTTAAATCGTTGTTTATACTCTTAGGAATGACAAGCGGTTGTAATGGAGGTTGAGCAGTTGGCTCAGTGGACGGTATAAACCCATTTCACTATGTACAATGCGGTTAAATTTAAAAAAACGTGTAGTCAACAACACGTCACAATCTGTTTTCTCCCTTTCAAATCTCACTTTCTAGTTCTAGATCTAGAAAGTGTTTTCGTAGACCCTATAACTAGAAGGTGTTTTGGTGTAACTACTAGAACTAGAAAGTGTTTTCGTAAAATCTCTAGAACTAGAAGGGTTTCCATGGAGCCCTAAGAACTAAAAATGTTTTCGTAGAATCTCTGGAACTAGAAGGTGTTTTCATGGAGCCCTAAGCACTAGAAAGTGTTTTCGTAGTCTCTAGAACTAGAAGGTTTTTTCATGGAGCCTTAAAAACTAGAAAGTGTTTTCGTAGAATCTCTAGAACTAGAAGGTGTTTTCATGGAGCCCTAATAATTAGAAAGTGTTTTCGTGGAACCTTTAGAACTAGATAGTATTTTCATAGAACTCTATTCCACACACACATAGAAGAATATATCTTAAAATAACTTTTAAAGTAAAACATTTAACGTAAAAGCAATGATAAAAAGAATTATTACATTTATTAATAAAATTATATTTATCTACTTTTAATATAATTTACTCATTAATAATATTAATCTATGATCCAAATGTCACCAATCCATGCATTAGGTTTAATACATGCATTGGGATATGCGCTTGCATTTTTTCACACTAATTGTCAAAAGTCTATTGAGAATAACTGCAATCGCATTACATATTCCAAGTTTCATTTGTTTCCATACTTTGTTTTAGTAGCCACTCACGTTGAGAAATATTTTTCACTTATACACATTTTTCTGAATGGCATTAAAATGTTTATAGCTGTGTGAAAAATACAGTATATCGTGCATGAATTTGCAACATTAAAATTAGGATCGGTTCTAGCTTAAATTTAGGTTTTTAACTTCGAATCTGTTGATATGTTGTAGGTGTTTTTCACAAATATAAAATGGTGCATTTTCCATTAAAAAAAGGTTTATTTTTGCAGAACATTGTAATAGTGAGTATAAAAGTATCTCATAGAACTCAGTACAGTAAACAATAAAGTATTCACAATTTATCTGCAAATCAGGTTAAATTCTTTAGGACGAATGGTGATTTTCAGGCATTTTTTCAAGGTATCTTTAAAACTGTTAAAAATAGCTTAATATTTCAAGTAATAGTTCATAATCACTTCAAGAAGCAAGCCTTATAACTACTCAATGTCAAGTTTAAATGATAGAATTATATATATTGAATTTGAAACAATAACATAATTTGTAATGAGAAAATTAACAGTTTAACTTTTATTCACTTTATGGTAAGTAGACATAAATAAATATTTTTGAGAAACAATTAACTAAGCTCCTTTTTCAATTCCTACACACTCTATATTGTATTTATTTATTTATCTTCGTGTAATTTTCTCAATTGGTAATAAAATACATTTACAAACGCTCATTTGAGCAGAAATTTTATATACATGATATATAATTTTGGATGACAATATAATAATTTAATTATAATTAATAAGAATTAATTGATTTCAACTAATTATTTAAGGAATTACAAATACAGCTACGTTGTCATCCTTTTTGGCGACTTAGCGACCCTTTTGGCGAATTGTATCAAAACTTGAAAAGGTATTTTTCTCACGTTTTAAAGCATTCAGTTGAACTCAAATTTTATATACACGATTGTTTTGGATGAAAATACGATACTTTAATGATAATGAATAAAATTTAATGACCACTTAATGTTGTGATTCTGTTCTCTGTGTATACATATTTATATTACTTGTAACTATTGAATAAAAAGTAGTTAAAATAAAATTTTGCTTTGTTGACTAAGTAGGAATTGATTAAATTTTTTTATATTATTTGCTTTTTACTTTTAGCTAGTCTTTTATCTTCCCTTTCAATTTAAAAAAAATATTAATATTGAGTCAAACATACATTAAATTATAATTCTTCAATTTGTATCAAAATGAGATACCGCATAAAGTTGTTAGAATAGTTTTCCTCTATTAAATAGATAGCAAAATATTATGGCTAAAATTTATTTCAATATATACCCTTCCGAGCCACAATATAATAGAAATGCCACTCTGCAAATACATTTCCTCACACCATCTATAACGTCCTACTTCATTATCAGAAAAGAACTCCCGGTGCACCCTATACATCATTATTGTCATCCAAATATCAGCTCCGCTCCCAGATTGTCTTTTCCATTTTGCAATGACACGGAATTCTTCTACTGGATAACTTCACACAATTGGCTTCTACATGATTAGCTGTGGTAATAAATTACAACAGATTATGTTGACAAAAAGAATTCTATTAAAATGAAATCTTTCTTATAGCAAACGAATCATTATTTTAATCGCATATTACACATAAAAACAAGTACATGTACACTGACAGAAAAAAATCCCAACAACAAGAAAAAATGTTTGCAGGGTAACGAAATTTGGGCAATGCAATTGTCTAATTAACATGCTTGATTTTGATTAAATTTTCAACATCACAGGTTCGTTTAAGCTCAAGAAAATACATTCTAAATGTTAAATGTTGTTATATTAACAGCTTTTAAATAGACTCCATAATTTTGAATGTATGCGTGCATGCATTGTGTCATGCAGGTGTTGAATGTCACTTTGTGTGGACTTCCATGCTTGTTGTATTTGTGTCAACATTGCGATGCTCAGTGCTGGCTATGCATAATTGCTGGAGTTGTTGCTCAATGATATCCCCTAAGTGCTAAATTGGGACTGATCTGGTGATCTCGGTGGCTAAAGTAAAGAGCCAACACTCTGAAGAGCTCGTTGTATTGCAATAACGGTGTGAAGGCGAGCGTTATCATGTTGTAAAACTCTCCCTTGAATGCTGTTCATGCATGCCAGTACTGGTTTAATTACCAGAGGGGCGTACAAATTTGCAGTCCGTGTGTTTGTGGTGGGAATAATCCAACCGCACAAAAGCAGCTTCGACTTTATATATATATATATATATATATATATATATATATATATATATATATATATATATATATATATATATATAAATAAATAATTTATATTTTACCTGCATTAAAGTTTTCAAAAGTACATACATGAACTTTTAATTACTCTAAAAACGGCAATAACATGTTTCGAAAATGATTCGTCACACCTCACTGCGGAATTGCTCCGGTCATGCCACGGTTTCGCCTTCCGTGCCATCCAATAAATTTGTTTTGCTACATTTTTTTAAAAAAATATTGTATTATAGAAGAATGTAATATAGAAATAGCATAAAATTGAAAACTGCTGGACATTTACAAACAAAAGTTATATAATTTTGTTTATATATTTGTTTCATCCGTGACAAATTTTTATTGACACGGTGTCCATTATTTTTCCTGCTAATTCCTTCTATTTCGTACTTGAATCATAATGAACTCGTCTTGATGCTATCATAGATATGTTTGATGTTTAGATGATTAAAAGAAAATGTATTGAAAAAAAACTAAATGTGAGCAGAACACGAGGTTTAGGATAGACTGGATATTGCAGGTAAGCTTCAGAAGGGTTTAAGTCATTGATGCAAGTGGCCAGAATGGACAGCAACATTTTTCCTATTAAAAGGGTGGAAACTCAAATTTCTCTAACCAGAAAATGATTTGTCTTCGAGTCTAAGCCGCACCCGATTTTCAGTAGCGTTAATACTGGAAGAAAAATGCGGCTTAGATTCGAGTAAATAAGGTATATATTTTTTAACCTTGAATTAAGCACTATATATTTAATTCTTCAAATTCTTAATCAACATTCTCATTTAATTAAGAAAACAACCTCTAACGTGAAAATTACATAGAAACAGCTGTTTGTTTTCCCAAGAACTTTTATTGCGATATCTATTTCTACATCAACTCTCTTTTCAGTTTATCTTTTTAACTCTTTTCCTACTTAATTTTCGGATTGATAAGACAGAGTTATCCACTCTCTGTTCCTTCTTGTCAAAGAGTCGTTATTCCATACTGCCCCTCCTTCCAAAAGGAGAGTTTGTGACATTTCCCTTAACAGGATGTCTGCACCCGTATTCCATTACAGGTTTGCTATAAGCCCTCAAATCGATTTTAACGGCATTATTTCAATGTCTATTTTTCCTTTAAAATCCAAGCGACAGAAACACTCTCTCTCTCTCATTTCTCCTTTTTTTTGCCAGTGATTCGAAAAGCAATTTCTTCTTCACTTCTTCTCTGCCTTTTTCTCTGTATGAAAAAAATCGTAGAAAAACGGATAAGATCGAATAACGTGTTTGAAAAAAATCAACATTTCAGTTGAATTGAGGTTTTAAGAACCGAAAATAAGGACCTGTAACATACTTGAAACTATTTGTTCAAACATTGCGTGGAAATATTTTTTTTTTACTGAAATAATGTTTTTTTTTAAATTTCTAATGGGGTTGCGGATTGCTCTTTTACTATTGCAGACCTAGTACTTTCCCTTGGAGCTGGTATCTCTTTTTAATGCGGCACCGTACATGTGGCTATCAATCGCCGCACGTAATTTTGACGCCCAGTCTCCTCCCAGAGAGAGATACCCCTGAGATTTAGGGATTCGAAACAGTAATTAGGAATTTAATTTTGTCGAGAAAAACCCAAGCTAATCAGGCACTCAAGGAATATTTTACATGCCGATAATCATGCAACTTGGCCGTTTTCGATTTTCTGCATCATGAAAATCCACAGACTTGGGCCGGGGTATAAACCGCAACCTTAGACGTGGAATAATGTAGAACTTTATATTTAGAAATTTTTTTAGAAAACGTTTTATTAACTCGGCATTGCTTACACACACAGAGAAAAAAAAACGAACGGAATTTCACGCAAAAGGTATCTTATACCCAAGGATCTTTACATTCTGTTAAAATTTGTATACAAGGCAGAAAAAATAAAAATAAAAATTATCATATGTTTATTACACTTTGTACGCGTAAATTTAGATTTTCTGTTATTTTTATTAGGACATTCAGTACAGCGTTTATACACTTCTTTATAGCCTTCTATGCGAGTAAGTGCGATGTTTGCACTAAATCTTCTTCTTATTTTTTTAATTTTGTAGAAGCGTCACTTGTGTGTGCTGGTTTGTACATTCTTTTGTATAAGCCAAATTCCAAATATTTCAGAAATCGGAGTCTGGTATAATGTTTAGTAGGGGGTTTCTGAGTACTTAACAAAATAACTTGCACATTTATCGGCACAACTTTCAACAGCACAAAAAATATTGCCATAGATGAAGATTGAATTTGCTAGCCATTGAATATGATGTGGTCATCTTATCAAGAACAATAATTGCACCCTCAGTTAAATAAGGGAAAAATATTACTTCAGATTTCAACCAAACTTGATGTGAATGATACTGTAGATGAAACCATATTACTACTACTATTCACTGTTGAAAGTAGAAGACAATTCTATTTTTCTTGGGTGTATATGAAGCAATTGCTGTATCTTTTTAAAATCAAAGATAGAGAAGTAATTTTTTTCCTTCTTTGAATACAAAAATTCTAGAATTTCTTTGTTATTTTCTTTTTCAAAGGTTTATCTGAAAATGGATAAGTTGTATACCAGTTGTTTAGTTTAAATTGCGTTCTTCTAAACCGTTTCCTTGTTTTTCCCTACAACGCATTTATTTTCTCAACAGTGTCTTCCTCTTCTAGATCTGAACCGATTCTGTTAGAGAAATCATAGTTGATAATATATTTTTTGTCATCAACTCAGAAACTTTTTTCATCCGAAAATACTGTAGTGCTATTTCTATTAAATACTGTATTTATTAAATTATTTAAGGTATCCGACTACATTCGGACCGTGATTTTAAAAAACCGCATAAATAGATAATTTTCATGATATTTAGTGTCACTCAGATTAGAAAACATGCATAAAATTGTTTTAAGAACATTTTGACAAATAAAATTTATTTAAATATAATTATTTGGCAAAATATTAACTTAGAATAATATTTTTTCCAAATGTTCTCCTTTTGTGAAAAATAGTTCTATTACAATAATATTTTGCCTGTATATAGCTGAGACATCTCTACAGAGGCTCAACAAGAATTTTTGAAAATTTCACATTATTTTCAAAGTTACCACTAATTGAAATAATTATTCGCGTTTTATTCTTCAAATTCCTCCCCTCTGTTGTCGTAAAATGTGAATAAACCCACTTCTAAGTTATGTATTTCAAAAATTCTAGTTGAACCTTTGAACAAATGTCCGAACTATATACAGGCAAAATATTATTCTAATAGAGCATTTTTCACAAAAGGAGGACATTTGGAAAAAAGATTATTCTAAGTTAATTTGGCGGGTTATCTCGAACGTTGGCGATTGTTGCGATAATACGTAATTAAGATTAATTCCCAAATGAAAATATATACATTTGTATTTCGAAAATGTACTGTATTTCTCAAGTGTTAAAGTTTTCTTTTCCCGTTATTTACAGTCCACAGACCGTTCTGTGAATTTTAATAGTAAATGTTTTTCAGATACTCCTACTTCATATGTAGGATCAAAGTTCATCAAAATATGTAGTGATGTGATGCATGTAACTATTTCTAAGATATGGAATAATTGTTATGTATGATAATTTCTTTTATATCAGTACAATTGGCTGAAATTTCTGAAAAGAAATTTTAAAAAATGTAGCAAAAATGGCCTGCAAATTAATTCCATATTCTTCACAAGTTTTGAAGTTTACATTGCACGAAGTAAGAATTGTAAAGTACGAAGAATCCGTCACATGATCTGTTTTTACAGCTTTTTAACATTCAGTTTTATGGCAGCTTTAGCCTATTGGTTATGGTCAAGAACTCAAGGTTCGGATGTCGTGGATTCGGGTCCATGTGTCACTGATGACCCATCGTATACATGCACGTTAAATCTTTCGATGATCAAAGTACTTCCGTTGGTGTGGTAGTTTGGAGAGGAAAATATGGTGTTGTTTTCTATTGTGACGTTAATATAGTTTTCACTCTCTTAACATTCAACTTTCAAATATTTTATAAAGTATGATTGTGAGATACATATGAAATTATATCCAATAAATATCGATTAATAATTTTGGAAACTAACTACCTACAATTGATTCCTCAATCATTAGATATCTTACTTGTTGTAATGATTTGGTTAAATTGATGGGTAGTGTGGGATTTAACAAATTAAATTAGAGATTTATTACGTCTACAGCTATTAATTACAATATTTACATTTGGTTACAAGTTATTCAAATTATTGAGCATTTCAATTAACAGAATATGTTATTTATGAAGGAGGAGACAAACACTGCGCTTCCTGTTGAACGTTTCAGGTCCCTCTACTCTTTTGGGGTTGGGACGATTCCTTTTTAAACATCGAATTTCACACGAGGTTCCGGCTCTTAGGTTAAATCCAGCCGTTGAATTTATCACGACAATCGATTGCCAGATGAAAGGACCCAGCAATATTTTAAGGGTGAAGGCTTGGATATAAATAGTGTAAAGTTACCTGCATAAGGAAGCCGATCTTGCGGCTGCGAGGTGGGAAAACGTTATTCTGTGGGCAAAGTTTATCAACACAGATCTTGTAGCCATCATCACCTATGCAATGAAAAGAAGCAAAAGCTCTAAGCCACAAAAAACCCGAAGGGTAAAATAATAAAATTTTAAAGGGAAACTAAAGCAGAAAATAAATTATAAAGTCCTGAAAGAATAAACTGTTCAGAACATTTTTCTGTGAATAAGTACAAACTTTGTGATACATAAATAATAAAAACTCCGTATTAATAAACTTTATGCGTTACATTACCTCATGGATAACATCCTTATTTTCCACAAACAATTTTCCGCCCAAGTCATTTTTTGGCTGCAGGATAAACAGAATATAAATGGCTACTTATTTTCCTTATAACTATATCAAAAATGGAACTTGACTCTTCAGACAGCAATTTCGATACAAAGAAAAACAAATTGAATAGAACATTTCAGTAGAATAACAATTATTTCGCTAATGACCAATCTCGAAGATACAAAAGGGCATTTACCTTAGAAATAGAAGTAAAAGAAGATCACACACACACAAAAAAAACATGTGGAGATGCCATTGTGAATTACATCCTACAACGAATACAGACGTATTTGACAATTATGCAGCAGTTTATTTTACTTCAATGCAAGAAGGTGGAAAGGTTGCCAGCGGTTATTTACTAATTCACTTGAAAAATATTTGGGACTTCATGAAAACCAGAATCACAACATTAAGTGGAAATTAATTTTTATTACTTACCATTAAAATATCGTATTGTCATCCAGAACATTCGTGTATATAAAATTTCAGTTCAACTGAATGCTTTAAAAAGTGAGAAAACAAACTCAAGTTTTGACCTAAGTCGCTAAAAATGAAACCAACGTGGCTGTATCTATAATTCTATAAATAATTAGTTTGTCAATTAATTTTAATTAATTTCAATTAAATTATCGTATTTTCACCGAAAACAATAGTGTATAGAAAATTGCAGCTCAAACGAGCTTTTTAAAATGTAAGAAATTTTTTTTTTCATGTTTTAACACACACAAGTTGCCAAAACGGTCGCTAAGTTACCAAAAATGATGCCAACGTGGCTGTATTTGTAATTCCTTGAAAAATTAGTTTTAATCAATTAATTTTTATTAATTATAATTAAAAATTACTGTATTGCCAGAAAAAATATTCATGTATGTAAAATTTCAGCTCAATTGAGAGCTTTAAAATTTATTTTATTAAGGATTGAAAATTCCGCCAAGATAAATAAATGTATAGAGAGTGTGAGCTAATAGTAGGAATTGAAAAATAATGGGCGTACAAATACCTTAAGCTTGCATAAACATGTAAGAAAAAACTTAGCAGACAGACAAAAAAGATGCTAGTAAAAGCCCTATACAGCAAATGCAATGACTATATTGGGGAAAAAATGTAACGTTCGTCTATGCTTAAGATGCTTGGGCGTGAGTAACCAACCAGTATCGTTAGGCTGTTCTGCCATCTAGGGTTCAATTCATGGGTTACAATTTCGACGACAAGCTGTTGACCTTGACAGGGAGTGTTTATTTGATCCACCGACCTACCAGTCTGCTGCTAAGCCGTGCATGTCTTAGACGACTGAAACGAAACGAATACCTATTCGGGTAGGTGTTTAAGGGGATTTTTTTCTGTTCTATGTTGTTTGCGACTTGTAGAAGAAGGCATCGCTGCAATGTCTTCTCCCATTTCATTTACAGAAAAAATCCGTCATATAACGCGCACTTTTAACGCAAAAAATAAGATTGAAATTCATGGGTGCACGTTATACACCGGGTGCAAAAATGATAACTTAAAAAAAAAGGAAAAAAAAAGATGAACGTAAAAAAATTAGACTTTTCTACATCTATCGGAATACTGTTTATTTTAAAGGAATGGCATGCTTAGTGGACTTCAAGAGTTTTAGTTCTAGAAGTATACCATTTTTTCAAATGCCGGAATTTATACTTCCACCCATCTGGTATAGTGGTTAGTAACGCTGACTGCTATGCCGTAGGTCCTGTGTTCGAATCCTTAAAATGCACGGATGTTTGTTTATGTATAGTGCCTTGCGGCATGGAGGCACGCTAAATCTCCGTCGAGCCGCAAAGCCTCTCGTGTGATTGGTGGAAGAGGAAGAGAGATGGGATGCCCCTGACCATCCCTTGAGTGTTTTCCTTCAAAATTGGGGTTGAACAGAACCAAATTACTGTCACCTGTGTGGTGTTATATTTCAAGGCTAACGACAGGCTTACAATTTAGCTCTTTGTCATGATAAATTTTGTGGGCCTCACTCTGGCCTTTACCGATAAAGTGGTATTAGAAACAACAAAATAAATTACTTCAAAACATAAAAGCACTACATATGTAAGTTTCAGGGCTTTTGCAAAACGAAGGGTACGTGTTAAACGGCGAACATAAACACAAATTAAAAAATGCAGCTCAAGAGTATAGGTGCCCGTTATACGCTGGATTTTAAAATGTTTACAAGATGGTTTATAGCGAATGACATCATTGTTCTATTCTTGGAAAGTACCAACCACGTCAATAAAAGTTTTTTTTAAGATTCGTGTTACTGCATGTGTATACATCAGCTTAAGGAAACAGATAAAACCGATACGTGCCACGAGTGCTATTTTACTTTTTATGTTTAAATTATAATATATTAAACTCATATGTGAGCTTTATTGCAAAATAAAAGTTCTTATAATTTTCAAACGCTGCTATGCGCGCAAAAATGCAGTAAAGAGGGAAAATATTTTCGAATGAAACTACGGTAAATTAAAACATGAATGGCAATTGTTATATTTCTGGTAATCCTAACCGAAGCTACTGTATTTTTTTCCATTTATTTCTTATTTATACAGTTTATGGACAAGTAATTTTATGCGCCATTTTTTGGTCTAAAAAGAATGGGAAGATTAATTCACATGTTGCACGTGATCGTCGGCCTGTGCTCCATGCCCTAAAGGAAAACCTAGCTACATACTGAGCATGCGCATTCAAACATTCACGAACTAATCGAACGTGACACTCCGTGAGCCCTCCAGAGTTTAGTTCCCAAGCAAGCTTGGTACTCATGTATCGATTTACTGAAGGGAAGAAAGGCTGAGATGAACTTGATCAGATCGGAGTTTAAACCCCGAACCTGGGGCGCGTAAGTGCGATTCGCTACCACTTTTTTTTACCGCGATTTTTTTTTTTTGTACAACAGGATTTTAAAAATTTGTATAATTTGTAAGAAAATGATTTGTGCGTTTGTTAACAGTCTTATCTAAGACTAACCATACGTGAAAAATCTGTACCTCAGTAAAATAGTTTGAAAATGTTATGTGGTTGCGTTTTTTGCTTTTTTTTTTTGAACTTTTTAAAATTATGCATTCAAATATTTTCTACGTTTTAATAAAAGAAAAAAAAAGGTTTAAATTTCAGGTTACTATTTGAAAGTTCTTTATATGGGTAGTTACATCAAGGAATACGAATAGCTTTATAAAGCAGTTTTACTGATTATGAATATTGGAAGTCCAAAGCTTTAATTGAAATTATCGACTCTCCATGAAAAAATCTGAAAAAAAGCAAAAGTAAATAAAAAATTAACTCCAGTAATGGATTTCTAAACATATATGAAGGTTTAATTTCATTGCAAGGCGTTGACAATTATTTGGATCCATAAATATAGAATGTGGTAAACTGGATTTATCATGATGTATCAGGTTTTTTTTTCATTGAAACTTGCTAATGATATACATATTACAGACATTTACTAAAGGAATTTAACTGAAACAAACTGAATATTTTGTCAATTGAAATACATTGTAATGCACAGTTGATATTGTGTTGCACACATATTAAACAAATACTATTTACTTTCGAATGATTGAACTATTGAATGAATATTTCGGAGTTATTTATCCCAAGGTGAACTCACTGCATGAGATTTTTTCTTTAGCAAGTAATATAATTTTTTTAAAGTCAATTCCTCTACTTTCAATGAATGAATAGAAAGTATTTTATTAACGATTGAAAAAGTCGGAATGGAATATATATATATATATATATCGGGGGAGAGTGAATTAATAGTAGGAATTGAAAAAAAAGCATGTTTGGTCTGCATTGTTGTACAATGCACACCCGGTTTGGCTGAAAAACAGGTTTTCGACCCCAACTTTTGTCTTTGTTTTAACAGTTACATTGATACAATAATAGAGAAGAATCTAAGCTGGCGTAAGAAACCGATATTTAATTTAATTAATTAATTAATATTTGTAAAAACTGTATTAACACCAAGTGTCATCCACTACAAATTTTAAAAAAAGTACATGAACTTGATTTAATGAATAGAAAGTATTTATTATCGGTTTAAAATTTGAACATGATAAATATATATATATATAAATGCATATAGAGAGAGAGTAAGCTATAATATTAGTAGGAATTGAAAAAAGGGTGTGCATATCTAGCCAAGTGCTTTTGTGTGGCTCAGCGTCAGTCAGAAAATATAAATAAACAGAAAATATTCTTATAGCCGGGTCAACATATAATATTGAGCTAAGTTTTGATTGCATGAAGATCCACATGAGTAAATATAAATGAAAGTTGGCTGAAATTAAATTGCAGGCTGTGTTTAGAATTTCAACAAGCAATCTATCTCCCCTGATTTCAAACAAATGGCAAAGAATGAACATAATGCACAATAGAGTCTAATTAAATTCATTTTAAATTTAAATGTCCTTGCAGCTATAGATATGAAATTAGTTCAATAAATAATTTGAACAAAATACCTACTATTATATTTATTGGTTTTAAGGGTACTTTATACCTTTTTAAAATGCAAAGTTAACTAATAAATGCAATTATTAAAAAGGCAAGGTCTTCTGGAATCCTCCGCTTTCATAATGTTGCCCTCGATTCAAAACAATTACTCTCCCCCGTCTTACTGCCTGAACTATTCGACATCCATTCAAACCTAAGAATAAATGTAGCTTCTGTTCACATCTGACTGGTTGTAGAAAGTTTCAGGAATAATCTGTGGAACTTCTTTAAGTTCAGTGCACTCCTAGTAACAGTAAAGATCAGTTTATCAGATGGCTGCCAACAAGATTGGAAGATTTTCTCCGAGCATTTATTAAATTCCTCACACTGTTTGTAAATTTTTAAAGAAACATAAGAAAATATCTGAAATAAATATGTATGCAAATGTACAGGACTTATATTAAAATTATTCATGTAACGTATGAATGATGTTGCATAAGAATTGAGGAACTAATTTAATATACGTGGGACAGCGTGGCATGATTTTCTAATCACGTCAAGTAGCGCTTCTGGTCCAGCCATATGGAATTCAAGATGGCGGCTGAGCTGTAACAAATGGTATGGAAAATAATTACAAATACTGCTTTGAAATATATTTCAAATAAAGGATTTATTGAAAATAACCAATATAAATCAATAATCCGCATCAATGTAATAAAATATTGGAAATTATATTAAGTAATATGCAATAATAATCATAAAATATAATGATAATTACATGTAATATACAAAATTAAACATATAATATAGTAAAATAATAATTATATTATGTAAAAAATGGGATAATCATATAATACATAATTCTTATATATAATAATAATTGTATGATATAATTTTATTAAAAAATTAATCAATAATGAATATCAATAGTTTCTGATAACTTGCACTTTATTCCAAAAACTGCGAATTCCTTTAATGAATTCCATCAAACAAGGGATGTTTAAAAATGAATTATTTAAAAGTAAAATGCAGTGGAAATGAGCGATTTATAGCAATAATTAAAAGTACAACGCTCATATTCCTTTAAAAAACTATCCTACTGTTCACCAATGATATTAGAAATATCCTTATTCGAAAGTAGTACAAAATACAATAGAAGACTAAAATAGTAGTTTGAAGAACAAATACAATGAAAATGGTCCAATTTTTAAAGAAACCGAATTAAAATCATTTGAAATTAATTGGGTTACGCGGGGAAAAATCCACTAAACAAATTTAACTCTTATATACGTTATCCTCATGGCAACCACATTAGCACACAATAAAAATATCAAGAACCATATTGCAATGCTATCGCTCCTCTTAGCGAACATAAACAACAACTTGGTGAATAGCACTCGGATATTGAATTAGCCAGCATTACAGGGGGAGGGGGAGGGGGTTAAGAAAAAAAGTGATATAGAACTATTTGATCTATCAATTTTAATAACAAAGTTTAAATAATAGAAGGATGAAAGATACGGGGGACATTTGTTTTTGAGAAATTTTAATATTTAATCATGACAAATACCTCAAACGTTTTAAAAATTCTTATGCATGGCTATGCACATGCATCACTTATACCAAATTTTCAGCTAGTTAATTTTGATAGTTTTTAATCCTCCATTTTCCATAGTATAACTATTTTGTACAATTTTTAAACACACCTATTACCTTATTAATTATTTGCTGATTATGTACATGCCATAATGCCTTATTCTAGCAATATTGTCTGTTTCTAAATTTTTATATAATATTAGAAAATAACCAACATTTTTCTGTTCCTCAGGGATTACTACTTCACTTCAGTTCAATGGATTAACACTCGCAGCATGGCTGTGATATGGATGGCACGATCGCAAAACTACTCTGTGGTTACTCAATGCACAAGCAACCTGTGGTATTGTCAGATGGTAAGATTCTTTAAATTGCGATTCTTCGTATTAATTCTCTAAAGACTAAACAATAAAAATAATTGCTAAAATATAAAACATCACTGTGTGACGGTATATGTGTGAAGACGGTATATCTTTCTTGCAATAGATTTCGAAAAACAGCTTTGCCTATTAAATATATTGTTTGTTTAGAGCTAGTTTTGGTGTTCTTTTAGGTTTTGCATAACATTTTTAAGAAACATATAACTCTCAAAAGAGTAAGAAAGAGGTTGATTTTGAATACATCATATCTCATAAAATAGTCTTCTTAAATGTGAGTAAAAGGAAAACTTTTCTTATTTAAGGTAATTTTTTTCAAAATATCAGCGAATACCAAGAAATATTTCAAAGATTTAATTATACTTTCTTAAGAGGACTTGGTACCCTTTGAACAAATTTATTTTTTCATGTATTTAAAAGTTACATTGTAGCATTTTATATAATTTTTCTATTCAAGAAAATGATAGGAGATGGAATTTTTCATATATTATTCACGCAATTTTAAAAATTTAAATTTTTTGAAGAACATTTGGAAACTTTTTAAAATCCTAGTTCTCTTTTGTAATTATTAATATTTTTGACCTGATATTTTTTGTGATATTCTTATGCATGTTCTAAACAACATCAGCTATCGATTTTAGAATAACTTTATTCGTTTCAAAAAAAAAAATAAAATGTTGATATGCATGCTAAAAATCAACGCAAAAAGCCAATATTTCTTACATTTTTAATTTTTTTAAAAAAAGTATTCAGTTTACCGCAAAATGGATCCCTAATTTTATTACATGTTTTATATGCAACAAGCAGGAGAAAAATGGAAGTGATTGGTAAGTAATTGTGGAAGGAGTAGCATTTTGATTGCACTAATGTTTTGAAAAACACAAACTAAGAAAAACCACTTTAAAGTTTATAATTTTGAAACAATAATCATAATAAGCTTAAATAAACTTAAAATACCACTTTAAGATATTAGTTATATGTTTTTCGTTAAAGTAATTGCATTTTCATACTTTTTCAACCCATACATTTTTATATATGATCAATTTTTAAAGAGAATTACTTACACAAGAAAATTTAAGAAAAATGTTAAAAAAATTAGTTTTCTGTCACGACAGAAATTTTAGCTTTTCTAATCTTATAATTACAAAATATTACATTTGTATGAAAAACATATCAGGAATAAAAACTGAAATTTTTAAATATTTAGTATAAAATGCCTTAATTCAAAAATTTTGCACGCACACATTTCACAAAGAAAAAAATAACATTATTGTTTTGCCTCGGTAATATTTTGCTTTATATATTACACGTTCTTTTTTATCGTTATTATTTCTCTTTAGAAAATATATATTTTTTATCAAAACGCTTTTTTTAGCTTTTTTACCTAAAAAGGGTTGTGGCTGAATTGCCTAATTTGTTTTAAAATGAAGTTTTATTCAACTTCTATCTTTCCAACATGCACAAGTGATACATCAATCGAAAGATAATAATGCAAAGAGAAAGATAAAATAAAAAATTTAAAAAAACGATAGGTCTGTCAATTTTTGGATACCAAATCCTCTTAAATAAATAAATTCTTGTGTGTAATTTTAAATATACTTTAGAAGTGAAAACTTCTAATTTATATTATGGGCAAGAAAATCTAATAGCTCGGATGCACTACGTTATCTTTTACGACATTTTCTCGTATGCGGGCGTAAAATAGTTCTCTTTTTCTTGCCCATTCATCGATGGGTTTGTTTATTTCAACCATTTTCCTTAGAGAACATTGTTTAAGTAATTAAGTAATCTTATATTACATCTTTACATTCTTATATACATTTGAGTACATACGATTTAAATGTAAATTCTCCTAGTTATATATTAAAAATACTTACAGCTAAATTAATTATGTAGATTATATTTATGTAAAGCATATATATTTATATGGTAATTACAAACGTAAGTATTAATTGTACAATACTTATGGTTACAATGCCAGCGTTCAAGATAGTTCGCCAAGTTGGCAACCCTGATTTTTCATGTGTCGTACTCGCTGAATTGCTGACCCTGCGTTTCCTTTCATATAATGTCGACAATACCATTGCGATAATACGTAAATAACGTTTAAATAACTTATATAACGTCGTATACTATGTAATGCTAGAAAAACTTATGCCCGAGAGAGAGCCGTTTACTTTTCTTAAACTTGTGTAAGCAAACAAAAAGAGAACGTTCATACTTTTTCGCAATTAAGGCTTTTATTTTATCGTAATTTCTTAGTAGTTGCCATCAATATAACCCAAAATATTAACAACTTTTTCGCTAATTAACATTAAATTTTTGGATTTGAATTCAGTTGGCTCATTTTTGTGATTAAATGCTCCTACTACTGAATCACAAAATATACACCCTATTTTTAATTTCTTTTTTTCTATCTCTTACATAAGAATAATATTTTTTTGTTCCAATTATTTTCACTTGCACTCCTCTTTTCTCGTTCACTCAGTAGAGGAGAGGCTGGAGTGATCTACATGGCAGTAATATTTAAATTAAAAAAAAACTTCATGGTAAAAGTTAAAATGAAATTCTTACTTTAAAAAACACGCATCGAATAATTTTCATTTCAAAACTAACGACTGGGGTCAAGTACATCCGATTGAGTGTAAAGCAGCTGAACCTGGCACTTAATTTAGGTTTACTCTTTAGTAAAACGTGCCTATAGGAGTTCACCCTTCGAAAATTCCAAAGCACTATGAGTGAAAAATCACACTAAATTTTTGAGCTTTCAAAAAAGTATATTTGTTGACATATGCTTTAAAAACAGTTGCATGTCTTAAATTAAACATATACAAAATATCATTGTGATATTTCAAGGAGCTCTTATCCCTCACGAGCTGTAGCCTCTAGTCCTAACATGTTAATGGCAGTAGTGCCTGTTCCAATTATCTAATGTTTGAGAAATTTTAGCAAAGTAAAAAAAAATTACATTTAAAATAATTAAAGTACTTAAAGATTAAACATTTAAAAGCTTATTTAAAACGCTGTGAGAAAGTGTTACTAAATGATCAGGACGTAGGCGAAGCTAATCTGAGTGCAGCAAAAAAGTTCGAGATTTAGAAAGAGATTGGATGTGAACACTTTTACGTGTTTTGATAGAATTAAGGTTAATTGGTTAATTACTAAATATAACGCGTACGCATGCCATAAAAAAATTGACACTTCATGAAAGAATTATTCTATTGCGTCAAGAATAAATGCATGTGATGTACACATATAGACAAAAAATACTACACAATTTGAGAACAATTGGATGATTTAGCTCAATGGTAGTAAGTAAAAATGGCATTCGTTCAGGCCTGATTTGGATCAATGTGATAGTACAAATGACAGGTTCCCGTCAATTGCCGATATTTACTCCAACTGTAACATTGCCTCTCTGAAGAATTTGTCCCCTTTAGAATATCTATCAGAGGTCGAATTTGATGTTATCGAAATTAGAGAAGCTGAATAGGATAAATCGAGGAATAGCTCAATATGCAGGTCGAACCAATTCCCCAATTAGATTATGTTGTCAAAATACTGGGGAATATATTGGCAAATTACAACATCAGACTGACAGTGGTTGACTTAGGGATACGATAGAATGGGAAAATACAGAGATTGGTAGAACAACTATAAATTTCCAGGATTCATCAGATTTACCTATTCGATTTGTACCTCACTTACATGTTACTGATATGATCTTTGGCATATAACAAGACACCTGAGAGAGCGTAATCTATGTCCCGACGTTTAAGAGTGAGTGAATATTAACGTCGCACTGTTCAGCTACACGAAGGCTTTTGGCGACGGACCACGTAATTTTGAACCATGGTCAAGTGACGTGGATGACACTTGAGCTGGCACCTCCATCTCCAAACTTTCACACCACACCAACGAGAGGACGTTTCAGCTCTCGACATATTTAACGTGCATCGCTGCCCTACACGGTGGGTCTTAAGTGGTACTGGGCTCGAAGTCATGGCATGAATGTTATGATCCGATACCCTGACTACTGGGCTACCGCAGCCCTTCGACGTTTACGAAGTTTACCTCTTGCGTTTGTATATTGGCAAAAAAGGTTGTAGTGTAACTGCAAACAAAAAGAACACTCTTTATTTGTGAGCCTCTTTTCGTAGTGTGTCCTGAAAGCCATCGTGTCTGAATACGTTTGATGTTTTTTGGATACGCTGCCTTCCTTGCCGGTTTAAACTCATTTCGGGCCCTTGGTTCTGTCGGATCCATGGAGGGACTCTTGGATCTGGTTATGTCCATCTTATCTGGGACCGGGATCTTAGATGTCCGCCCCAAGTACCCAATGTATAAACCTGTACTGTCTGTATGTAGAAATAGCTAACATCAAATCATTATGATCAACGGAGCCATTTTCTTTAATATGCGGGTCATTTTTTAGTTCATCAATGCTCATTTACTTCGCAGTAGGGATTGTAATGCTGGTATACCGGGATAACGAACACTGGTATTTTAAAACATTTCGCAATTTTGTAATAACGGTATTCACAAGTTTAAATACCGGGTTTTCAGTGTTAACTAGATTTTTTTTAAATTGTCTCCTCTATATGTTCAGAAATCGCCAAAATATTAAAATATAATACCTTTTTTTTATCTCCCTAAGGGGCAAAATTAATTATACTGCGAATATAAAGTTTCATCGTACAAATAACCCAGAGTCACACGCGCCTCTTTTTGCTACCGTCGTTGCTCGCGGGGTGTAGAGAACACCTCAAATTTTTATCATGTGTATTTAAATATGAAAAAGATTTTATATAGGTCAATTATGTTACATATTTATAAAGTGCAAGGTGTTTTTTGTCTTATTCAAATAAAATTATTAAATTTATTGCATACAAATGAGACTGATATTAATTTAAATTAAACATACACAGTTTCCATTTCGAAACACATAGGTTTTTATTTTTTCATAAACCACAAGTAAAACGTATATAACAGTAAGAAACATACCTAATGATTAATGATAAGAATAGTGGAAAGTAGAAAAACAATATTTTAATCATTTTTCAAACATTCAGAGCAGACTGTATACATATGCTCAACTAATCGCGGGGAGATAAACGTTTGCAGGTCATTACATTCCAATCGTCCGAGTGAGAGTGATTACATCAGACCTGAATGTTCAATACCTAAAATGTGCAGCTACAGAAAAAATCGTGGTTCAGCCCATTCTTTTTTGGAATTTTAGGAGACTTTTCTTGTTGCTGGGGTGTACAAAACACCCCACGCGAGTGATCACGGGTTAAGAAAAGTGATAAAAATGTAAATCATCCAATAAGACAGGCCAAAACTATCTTAGTACTGCTCAGAGAGATACTCCAAACGCGTGAGATCCGTGGTCTGATATTCGTATTTGTGACAACTAAATTGTAGTTGTAAAGAAAGTATTTCGATATTTTTTTAATTGGTGAGTGTGTGTGTGTGTGTGTTATTCACTTTTGAATTTGCAAATCATACTTTAGGGTTCAGAATATTTTTCAAATCTATTATATATATACTCATAAACAAGAACCGATATTAATGAACAAGAATAATTTTAAAGAACAACAAGAAAAGAAAACAGTTGATAATATAGTTCAGTTTGGTTTCATTATTTATATGATAATATCACGCATTTTAAAAGTATCTCACGCATTGCTAACGGTACCACCAATTAGTGTATATACCGAAAGCGCGATTTCAAAAGCAGGTAATTTTTGCACAATATTACGTTCCAGGTTTAATAACAGCACAATTGATGCATTATGTTTCTTAAGATCACCTTTAAAAATTTTGTATTAGTACCACAGACTGAGAATCGTGATGCCTACACTTTTTTGTGATTTAAATAAACAAGATGTTCCTTTACTTTTTTGTGATTCTTTAAATACTGTTGTAATTTATGTTACAGATTATTTTTGTGATTCTTACACTCTCTAATAAAACTGACAAATAAAACAAAGAAACACCTGTGTTTTCGTTCTTTTTCCAACATTTCTACTCCGGGTATTGCGGTATTAAGACGTAGAAAATATCGAATATCAGTACTGAAATTTTAGTGCGATACTGCAACCCCTACTTCGTAACTATACCTTTACAACGTTAGATATACAGATGTTGATGTTAATTTAACACCACACTGATTTAGTGATCATGGTAGCCTAGCGTTTATAGTAAAGGACTTGTGGGCGGCATATCAAGAGTTTGAACCTAGTGCCACAGAGGACATGGCTTGTTGGAGCTGATGCACGTTAAATCTGTCGAGGCTCAAAGTCCTCTCATTAGTGTGTTGTGGTAGTTTGGAGAGATAGCGTTGACTCATATACCATTCCAGTTCTTAAATGAGGTTCAAAACTACGAAGTCTGTTGTCAATAGTCCTCGTGTTGTTTAGTAGTTTGACATTAATGCATATTCACTTCCACCTGGACATAAAAGGCATGGCAATTAAATTCCAGAACTGTGCGAATGGATAGTTGACCTTCATCTTTTCGGCTCTGTTGGCACGCTATCCCATCCCTCTGACGTACAGTTTGTATTTTCAATTCTTACTATTAGCTCACACTCTGTATTTATTTCTTTATATATCTTGGTGAAATTTTCAATCGTTAATAATATACATTTTAAAGTGCTCAATTGAGCTGAAACTTTACATACATGATTATGACAATGGATGACAATACAGTAATTTAATTATAATTATAAAAAATTATTTGATTAAAACTAATTATTTTAAGAATTACAAATACAGCCACGGTGGCATCCTTTTTGGTGACTTAGCGACCCTTTTGGTGACTTGTGTGTGTCAAAACTAGAAAAGGTTTTTTTCTCACGTGTTAAAACATTCAGCTGAACAGAAGTTTTATAGACGTGATTGTTTTGGATGACAATACGATACTTTAATGATAATTAATAAATTTAGTTACGATTTAATGTTGTTATTCTGTCATATGAAAAAAACATATTTATATTAATTTTAACTATTTAATAAAAAGCAGATAAAATAAAATTTTCCTTGCTTGAGAAAGATGTTGATGCCCCGAAGTGCTTGAAATTCCTCGTGGCATAAAAAAAATCCAACTGAATGTTTTAGATTGTTAAAGAAGTGTTTAGATATAATTGCTCGTTACAGGCAAATTTTTGAGTGACACAATGAAGATTGGGATGCTACAAAAGATGTTCTTGTTGATCTGTTTTATCAAGAACAGGTGATGCTCATCGGTTTTGTTTGATTTTCATGGCATTATCATGACTGAATAGGTGTCTTGAGGACAAACGCTAATACAGCAGTACTACATTTAAGCCCTGAGACAGTTTAGAGAAAGGAAGAAAAGACATGATCTATAGAGCAACAACTCGAAGATTTTTTATCAAGAAAACATCACTGGTGCACATTGCGTTTTTTACAAAAGAGTTTTTGGTAGACAAACCCATTTCTGTGCTCAAACATCCATCGTACTCACCAGTTCTCGCACCATACGACTTCTACCAGTTTCTTTAAGTGAAAAATGTGTTGATGAAAATACATTTTCAGTCTGTAGGGAAGGTGAAGATAAAAAAGGCATACTTACTGAAAATGGTGTCGCCTATAATAAGCAGCAGCACTGCTTTGAAGGGTGGAAAACTCGCATACAACTATGTATTGATAGGGAATGGGAGTTTATTGAAGGGAATTATAAGGTATTTGTACATTGTTTTCAATAAAGCTAGTTTTTATGACTAGACTGGTATTTTAATTTTAGCTGTATTATTTTTCAACAGTATAACATTTAGCTACTCACGGATTATATTGCTAATAATTGTTTTTTAAGTTTGCCAAATCCATCATTGACTTATAAGATTTCCTAATACCTTCTTCCTCCTTATAATGTCAATTTGTAGTTACATAGAAACACGCTCTTAATGTTATTTCCGAATTTCGTTGACCTAACTCAATAATCGGAAACACGTTCGAAAGAAATCTTGGAAGGCACTTATTAGGGAACGTGTGCCACACAGATGATAGCTTGCGTGCAGAGACGTATTGACACATCCTCACTTTGTAGCGATCGAACTCTAGAATAAATCTTCGAATTATTCTGAAAGAGCACAATCGTGACGTTTCCTATGAATGTTTATCCTATTTTACCATTTTTGTTACAAATGGACTCTTCCATGTTGAGTTGATTTTATGTTATAGAGCGTATGTAATGCTTTGAAAATTTCAGTAAAACTATGTTCAGATCTATCTTGATAATTATATCTACTATATTGATGTCTTATAATTACATTCAGAAAAAACAATGCATTTGAAGCTTCCTTTTTAGTTTTGCTGACACACTATTTACATTTGGATCGCTGCATAATATTTTGCATGCATAATATTTTGCATGCATAATAATTTGCATGCATAATATTTTGCATGCATAATATTTTGTATGCATAATATTTTGTATGCATGATATTTTTTGTATGCATAATATTGGGAACAAAATATTATTTTCAAATTGTTCACTAAACGTTATTTTAAATTTTACTCAATCAAAAAAGAGATTTATAAATATTAAATTTCTTATGTGTAACACAAACCAAAATTACATTTGTAATAAGTTGTTACAAAAAAAACCCTAGAGATTTTAACACAGATTTTATTTCAGTCTTATAAAATATTTTAGAGAAAATTCATTTTAAAAAGAATTTAATAAACTTCTTAAAACTAGCAAGATATATTAAACACTTTATTTTTTTCAAACATTATGTATGTTTTTGTTAACATGATAATACCTGCTAATATATATATATAATAATAGTTGTAAAATTATTATATAAAACTTAAATGTATTTCTACTTTATCAGAATTTTTTGTTTGATCTATAAAATTCGCCAGAAAAAGTAAAATGTTTTCAAAAGCTATTTGAACTTTTTTTTCCTTGTAAAATGATAAATTTGTAATCGGTATCAAAAATGGTAAGACGTTTCTAGACTGGCAGGAAAATGTATGTGGCCATCATCTGCATAAATATAATCATAATTTCAAAATGTGAACTATTTGCTAATAATAAAAAGTTTATTTAAGAAAGGAAACGTTAATTAATAGTTCAAACAACGATGATATCCATCACTAAATGCTTTGACTGAGTCAGACGTTTATATGCGCCGTCGGCACTTAAGAGGTTAAAGTAGAGTTGTAGCTTTAGTGTCAAAGTATAGTATCAATGAATTCAATACATTGTTATCGTATGGAGGGTGGGGTGGGAGGAGGAGGGAGGCGCGATGCAAATTGCGATTAAGTATTGGGTCACACATATCAAAAGTTTGAGAAGCACTGCTGTAAGTCTCATAGTTTCAAAGGGCTTTTGTTATCTGTTATGCTCCAAATACCTTTCTTCCATACTTGGGAGACAATTCCACAAAACTACTTCTTCCTTGATAACTAGTTCAGATGCCTGCTAAATTCCAAGTGTGGTCTTAGAGGTAAAACAGGAATTTGTTCTACAATATCTCTACAACCCCCTTGGAAGTCAATTTTCACCAAATCCTTTCTTGACTGATTTCTACTCATCAAAATGAATACGTCTGCCAAGTTTCAAATTTGATGGTCTAATACGTACGTCTGCAATCTTTCAGCTGTGGCGTGCCAAACCAATATATCAATAGGATTCAGCGTGCCAAACCAATCTATCAATAGGATTCAGCGTTCCAAACCAATCTACAAATAGGATTCAGCGTGCCAAGCCAATTTATCAATAGGATTCAGCGTACCACACAGTAGTACATTTTTGAAACAATTCGATTCCCGTGATAATGCATGCAAAATTAGAGAATATAGGTCAGAAATTTGGATTTATAATTTTATTATATATTAGTTTGGCATCATTTAAAAATATTTGTATATATAAATATCAAAAAGTATAAAATATCTTTATTTCTTCAAGAAAAACAGAAAAATAAAAATTGTATGTATGTAATGTATTTTATAGCATATTTATTAAATTAGTAAATAGTCAACGTAAAATATACTATTTCCTTTCATTACTGTTAAATAAAAATGGTAAATACAAATTTTAATACGAACTTAGGACTTGAACATCTCTGCTTTCATATCGTAAAATCAGGGATATAATGTGTTACTTTCAATTTGACGTGTTTCTGAGCATTCAGTTGTGTTAAACAATTTCTTTACAGGTTCGAAATATTTTTCATATGAGGAAATATTTTTTACTTAATTATGTAGAACCAGCAGCAGAAAGGAGAGTCAATGCAATTTTCTTTCTTCAAACAATTAAATCTCTCCAGAAATGATATTCAATATGATTTACAATATAGCTGTAAATATATCTTCAGAGATATGTTTCAGAATTTTTTCATAGTTCCTTAAATGTTCGTAATTCTGAAGATATTATTCAAATAAGATCCGTTTCAAATTTATCACACATCTTCCCTTTATTCCAAAATTGACAAATTTGTTGACTAGTGCAAAGTGCCATGCGACACGTGTATCATAAGTAGCCCATCCTTGGTCTAATAGATCCGGAGTTCTCGAAATAAGTGACCAAGTCGCCTGTTCTCGATGTATGCAGTTTATAAGGATGACGATGTCAATATCTTGAAAACAAATTAAACTCTTTAATTTTTAGATCATAGATCATATGTTCCTATGTTATTATTAATACAATCTTATGAATGATTTACGGATATTGCTTGTTTTTTAAATTTATTTTTACAATTAAAATAGCAAATAGTTTTTTTTTGAAAATATTCGTAGCTGCCTTCTGTTTGCATTTATATGAAAATAGTTCAATACCATGCATCATTTCATTTCTTTCTTTCTAAAAATTTCTGTATGCAAAGCCGAAAATAAAAGTTACTAAATATACAGGAATTCTTCCTTTCAGATAGCCATGAATTATTCACACAGGAAATTGATTTGAGTGACGGATGCGAATGAGATTCTTTTTAAATTTTCTTCGATGGTGAAATTGTTTTCTTTGAGTTATTTGCATTCTGAATTCTAAGTTCACGCCACGAAAATTAGGTACATTTTGGTTAGAGTCGTTTGTTGAAAAGTGTGGCCTGGTTCGTGATTGAGGAGGAGTTAGAGGAAAATCGTCCTGATATGAAATTTATTTAAAATGGATTATTACTTGGTCGAATTAGGTCTAAATATTATTAAAAAAAGATAAATATATCTTAATGGCAAAACTAGAGACATATTACTTCAATTATATACTGAGTTTTTTTTTATCATAGGCGTATTTAGAGGCATTAAGAACATTTGTGCTGAGGAGCTTGTAAATGTTTCCGTTGATGTCATTGGACAATACTACTCTGATGCGTGTGCTAAAGCCAAATACATCACCAATGGTAAATTATGAACTAAATATCAGAGTTAGAATATGAAGGGACTTGTAACCGTATTAATAATATCGAGTATAGTATAGTTTAATGCTGAAATTCGGACTCATCAATTCAGTAAAAGGTGTTTAAGTTTGATAAATTTTGGAGTAGATCTGAACTCCCATTTTGTAGAACCACATGCGCGTGCCTTACCCAAACCAAGTGGGGCCGCTTTTTGACTTGGCACACTAGGCGCAAAAGATTGAGGGCCTATTGATAAAAAAATTCAATTACAGAGAACGTACCACTACTACAAAGATAGTAAAGCGATAAGCTATGACACATATGATAGTTAACAATTTGCAGACAGCTCATACATAATATATACTCTATACTGTAATTGCAAAGTGCTTCATTAATTTACTGCACCGATTTACAAAAGGGTAGGTGGGTGGTTGCTGATATTATAAAACAGTGCCCCGCAACCTTTTCATCGCTGTGGACCGGTCAACGTTTGATAATTTTAGCGCGTCCCGCTGAGGGTGAGACACGTTGATTGTTCATATTTTAGATTGTTTTGATTTAACAATTTTAATTTAGTTACATTTAAATACGCATTCAGAATAAAATATAGTTACACCAAAAAGGAATAAAAGTGATTTCCGTAGAAAGTTGCGCAAATCCGAGAGAAATGCACCACTTTAAATAAAATGTCAATAGTTTAATGTTCTTTAGGCGGCACGGTACCATTTGATCCACGGACTGGGGGTTGCAGATCACAGCTGTTAAGTATAGAATGAACTAGATAGGGGCCAAACCATGTCATTATCTTTTCCTTATGGCTGCCAGTGTATGAGGTGGTAGGTCCATATTTGTTGGATAATGGAAAACTATCCAAAGAAAAAACAAAGAAAGGGAAAAAGAGTAGGAACCAAAGAACCAAGAACCATCCCGAAACCAAACCAGCAAGATAAGATTTCGAACGGGAGTATGCTCTGGATATGGGAGAAGGGTGCAATAATTTGCAGCGCCTGTGGTGCCAGGGTGGTTAAAATTGTCTCTGCATTAGCCTAGTAATTATGATCGGAACATGTGGATGGCGAGTCATGAGTTGGAGCTTTAGTTCAATTGAAGGCTCTAAATTCAGTGGGAACTGGGAGTAGAACATTAGCTTTTGGGGGTGATGTTAGCACATATTTAAGCTTCAGATGAGATAAATTTTAGAACAATGTATTTATTTCATTAATACGCAGACATGGAAAATTTTGATTATTTTATTCATTTATCAAATGCTTGGTTATTGACCATCATGTCATTAGGCAACAAGCTCTCTAATATTTCTTCACAGTACAATCCAAAATTTTAATTGTAGAGCACAGGTGTAGATGAGAAGCTTCCATGACTTTTCCAGAAGCACACAAAAATTAAAAGGGTCAGTCAGTCAGATTAAAAACGAAACAAATGAGCACAAAGGCAGTCATGTCCAGTCAATAATCTAAACTCAGTCACAGCAGCAGCACGAGAAGAGTCCGAGACACAGTTAAGTTTTATGAGCACCCTCCATGATTTATTTTTGGCAGCATTGGTGGTGACATTTCGAAAGCACTTTTTAACAATCCCATTGATTTCAACTTTTGCTGAGTGAAAAGGCAGGTCTCTAGCAGATATTTGGAGAATATCCATGCCTCTTTTTGCTAAATTTAATAATACAAATTTGATTAAGAAGAGCTAGATTGGATGTTTTAACTTTAACATTGATAACCTTAAGTATTTGATAATTTTGTTACATTTATGGATTTTTTTTAAATTTGAAAACCAAACTGCATTATGGCATTTAACAACGGAAAAAAATGATAAGCCATAAAATTCAGATCTAGTACAGCAAATCCCATACCTAAGTTCTAATGCAAATTTTCTAAATATAGACTCGTATGCAAAAGTTATTCTGCTGTGAACTGCAATAAGTTAACATTTTTTTTAACTTTCAGAGGGAAAAAACTGAAAAAAAAAAAACATACGCCTTAATAAATAGCAAAAAAAAAAAAAAAAAAAAGATTGAACTGCAGTACCATGTTTTACTTTGGAGAAATATAATTTTTGCAATTCGATATATTAAGAATTAACTTCATAAGAAGGACATGCTTGATCTAAGACAGCATTAAAACATTCAAATGAAGCATTAGTAAAGATTTATAATTCAGCTACGAGTTCAGACATGACAAGGATTTATAGACTTACGATGGTGGTTTTTTAAGCCTTCCAATAGAGCCTAAGTATTCTCTGTCTATAAGAAAGGTGAGTTTTTTTCTAAGAAAATTAGTAGAGATGGTGCTTCCTTAGCAGGCTACTTTCTACGTAGTCCAATAAGAAAATGCGAAGACTGCGGTCATTGATGACGACGAGAGCAAGTACCTAAACTTAAACCACTTGAAATGGAATCTCCCGACCCTCCCCTACATGACGAGGTTGGTTTATTCCTGTTGGTGACTGAACCACACGTGCATCTCTTACCTTCCGAAGCTAGTTAGTTTTGTTCCGCGATCTAAGAAAGATGACCTTTCTTGAACAACGTTGAACATTAAATTCTGTCAATACTTAAGTAAAACACCAATGCTTGGAACTGCTAAGTAAGGTGTGTGATAAATCCACCATGACGAGATTCAAGGTTTATGAATGATATCGGCGTTTTAAGGAAGGTCGAGAAACCATCGAATGCAATGAACACGTTGGATAACTTTCGACTTCATAGAATACAAAAAAAATGTCGTGTTAGTATCTGAATGTATTGAAAAAAATCGTCTCCAAACACTTGAACAAATAGCTGAGGCTACATACTTTTCGAAGACGTCGTTTGAGGGAACCCATTCATCGTAAACGGCCTCAGTTTTGGCAGAGTGGTGAATGATATCTTCTGCGTGACAACGTACCAGCACATCGACTCCTAATGATAAAAGAAGTTCCTCGCCAAAACCCGCACTGACGTGCTTCCACATTATCATCATTGATCAGACTTAGCCTCGTGTGACAATTGTCTGTTTCTGTTAAAGAAAAACATTTACCGGTTTGCGTCATCAGATGAAGTGAACGTAGCATCGCAGGAGATGTTATGAGACTTAACTTTCCAGCTTTGCTTCCAGAAGTTGTACGAACGCTGGAAGAAGTACTTTGCCACCCAAGGGTCCTACTTTGAAGAAGGATGTGGGAAGGGAGGGAGAAAATTGTTAATAAGGACTTTTATTAAATCTTTATCAAAATTAATACTATTTGTTGAAAAAGTTACACCTAAAATTCACATTTTTACTTCAAAACTGACACATCTCCGAATTAAATTTAAGATTGATTGGCCCATAATTACACCTTATCTTACAACTTTTTATGCAATGTATTGAAAAGTTTTGAGTAAATTTTTGAGGCACAATCTTTGTTCGTTAAATTAATATTTATCACTAACAGGTGTGAGGAAATCAATTTTATGCTCGTCTTTAGTTTAATGAAGAATTCGATTAAATGAAAATTTCCTGTAAAGTGAGAAAAATAATGGGTTCCTGATGTCATCTATACGATGGGTATATTACACATTACTAAAATAAAATATTTATGTTCAGTTATCTAACATTGAGTAGGCTACCATCTCTTTTTCTGTGTAAATATAGTTCGGATAAGTTACACTGAGATTTTGGATTAGAAGCTGTGTAAGCTTTTTTTTCTAAATCAATGCCTTGTTTTCGACGATCATTTCTAAGATTAAATTTAATTTTATAAGTTTGGTATTTAGAAAGTTGCCTAAGAGTTACTTTAATACATTTTTTTAAATATTTTTATAAGTTAAACATTGATAATATATATTATGCTATAATTGTATTCTTTAGATGTGTTTTAGCTTGAGTAAATTAAAATGTAATTGGCTTATTTTTTGAAAAAATTCACATGTTTTTATATTTTGTTTAACCTTACAACTTTCACTTATAACTAAGCAATTTGTATTTTTCAATTATAATGTGATCAATTCCATCTGAGATCTAACATCAATTTTTAGTAATATCACATCATTTACTTGTTCAAATGATTAAAGTTTTAAATTCTTAGTTTCTCTTTTTAAATAACAGAAATCAGAATTAGAAGCATAATTTGGATTTAATATTTTTCAACCTTTCGGTTAAAATTTCTTCAAATATTATTTAAAATATCCTAATTAATTTTGTACTTATCAAAAAAATACTATGCATAATATTATAAAGCGAGCTTTTTTTTTGGTCCAAATTATTTAGATAATTAACATTATCAGTTACTAACACATATTCAGTAATCAAACATAAGTGAGTTTAAAATATTCAAATGATCTATATATCTATCTATCTATCTACAGTGTTTCCCACACTTTCAATACTGGCAACCCAATTTTCAATCATAATTTTTGTCACCCCC
Source organism: Trichonephila clavipes (assembly GCA_019973935.1). Lineage (NCBI taxonomy): Eukaryota > Metazoa > Arthropoda > Arachnida > Araneae > Nephilidae > Trichonephila > Trichonephila clavipes. The sequence continues at coordinate 194,178 of BMAU01019819.1, read as the reverse complement.
TGTACAACAATAATGTATTTACTGCAATAAAAATGCAATAAGACTCTAATGCTACAAGGCGATCTCAATTACAAACTGTATAAGTATTAAATTTTGTATATGTTACTTTTAAGTAATATATATTTTAAGAAAATTGCTTAAAATATATATTACTTACTTATTATTATGTTATTTTTCTTTCTCTAATTTTTAAATTGGAACAGATCGCAAAATAATATATTTAATTAAAGATATATTTCCTTCAGCATCTATTTCTCAAAGTACAAATGTCATTAGAAAAATAGTCTAGTCTATGTTGTTCTCTATCATATCCATCACATTTAGCATTATCGGGTATGTTTGCGTGAGTCTGGGCAGCCTATCGGACGTATGCGCAAAATATGTAAAAATGCTTTTCTTCGTACAATTCCAGTCAGTTTTGGTCGACTCGATACTTCTATAGCTACCGAAACTAGCTTGAATATGCATTTTTTAATTTGCACGTTAATTGTAATTCACGGTAATTAAGTATTTACGGCAATAGATTAAAACAAAATCATACATACATTTTTAAGTCGTAAGCGAGCATTCGACGATAATAACTGATTAACAAGTACACAGACGACTATGGTTCCGAAAATCGAATCAAGGAAATATTCTTAAAAATACTTAAATTTTGTATTCACTACTACTGAAGTAAATGAAGGGGAAAAAAGCCCCAGCTCGTTATGTGTTAAAACTTACAAATCTGAAGAACAACATGTGAAAGTTGTTTTTAAAACCATGTAAAATCATTTAGCCATGTTGGCAAAGAATTTTAAAAAGAATTTTCTTGATGAGGACAACTGGGTAGCAAGTTACGAGTGGATTAGGGGTTTATTTCAAGATACTCTAGAAGGGCTCTCAACTTCCGAAGAAGAAATTTTCATAGATTTCACATCCAGTGAAAAATTAAAAGGAAATTTTGTAATAAATCGCTCTTTGAATTTTAGGTAGAGATGGATGGTGAATTTTCTGCACTTAAAACAAAAGCACTTCGTATACTATTACCATTTTTAACATCCTACCAATGTTAAACCAGATTTTCTGCGGTGGCTGCTTTGAACACAAAATATAGATCTCAGCTAAATATAGAAAAATAACTCAGAGTGTCAATATCTGATATTAAACTTTCCTTTGAAAAACTTTGCTCTACAAGACAAGCCCATAGAAGTAATAATTATTAAACTCGTTCTTAATTTAGTATTAAGAAATTATTTATAAAATACCTTCTTCAGTACTGATACATTAAACGTATACTGGCTGAAACACCGGCTCTTCGCACGAGTTCATTTTTTAAAAAAATAAAACATTATTCTTGATATAATAGCTGAACTGTAAGTAGAGTAAAACTGCGTGCACGACATTGTATACAAGAATGTAAAATGAATTTTTTAGATAAATGCTATAATTGTAAATAGCTATTTAAAAGAACTGTAATTTTAAACCTCACAGAATTAGCATTTAGAATTAATGTTAAATTATGAAAAAGAATATAAAATTCCGATAAAGAATAATTGTGTTACTTTTTTAATATTTAAAGCGAGAAGACTTCAAAATGTTTTAATCCGGGAGCAGGCGCGCACTCGATACTAACGCTAATGGTAGTGCGGGGGGACTCAGTCACCCCAATCATTTGTTTATAATTATTTTTACTCTACACGATACAAATCGGAATTCCAGTGAATAATTTAATTAAGAGAATATATACTTACCGGCTTTCAAGGAATGTTCAATTTTTCTTTAATGATTTGAGAAAAAATCCAATAAAACTGAACTAAAATGATTCAAAAGTACAAGACCTTAATAAAGGACGCAAATCAGAGATACTTTTCACTAATGTTATAGAAATGTTATTTGCTGGCAAAGCTGTCATATTTTGTTCAAGTAATTGCAGTTTTAATGAATCTTCATGATCGAGTGAGTAAATAAACTGGCCTCAAAAAGTTAAGGTACAACATGTTTTTCGAAGCTCACCATAAAAAAAAATGGCAGTAATAATAAAATGCATAGTTTACATGAATGATAATAACGAACTTTAAAAACATTAATGCAAAAACGATTGCTACAACTTTTATTTTATAGAAAAGAACGTATATTTATGAGTGAGAGAAAAATATGCAAATATCAAGCTTTCGTACTTTTTTGTGTGTAAGTTGTGTTGATTTTCAACAGTTGTTGGCAGTTTCGGTGACAATAGTCAATAGAGTTTAGAAAATGTCTCAGAGACGTCGTTTACCCAATTCGTTAAGGTGGCGGGCAGTTGGATGGATGGAAATGGGATTGTCACAGGCTGATGCTGCTAGACGTCTCAATGTGTCTCGTAGTGTTGTTCAGCGACTTTGGGATCAATACCAATCCGAAGATTCTGTGTCCAGAAGACCTGTTCCAGGCCGACCACGAGCTACAACACCTGCAGAAGACCGTTTTCTAGCTCTTTCGGTGCCGCAGCTCGTTGCAGACCACTTTCAAGCATCAGGAAGAAGAATCTCCGCTACTACGGTGCGAAATCGTCTTCACAATGCAGATCTGTATGCAAGAAGACCAGTTGTGTGCGTTCCCCTCAACGGACGACAGCGAAAGAACCGCTTATGCTGGGCAAGAGAACATGTTTCTTGGACGCAGCAACAATGGGCTTCTGTGCTGTTCACAGACGAGTCCAGATTTACAATAGAGAGTGATTCAGGACGTCTACTGATCTGGAGGGAACAGCGCACTAGATACCATCAATCCAACACTGTTGAAAGACACAGTTATAGAGGTGGTGGAATCCTGGTTTGGGCAGGGATCTCGCTCGGTGGCCACACTGACCTGCATGTGTTCCATGGAGGAACCGTAACTGGTCTTAGATATCGGGATGAGATCCTTGATCCATATGTCCGCCCATATGCTGCTGCTATTGGTAACGACTTCATTCTGATGGATGATAATGCACGACCTCACCGAGCTCGGATTGTTGAGGAGTATCTGGAGGATCACGGTTTGGAACGAATGGAATGGCCAGCTCGATCTCCAGACCTGAATTTGATAGAACATCTTTGGGACTATCTTGGCAGAGAGGTTGCTACATTAAATCCTCCTCCAAAGTCGTTACATGAGCTGAAACAAGGCTTACTCTGTGTCTGGTCTTCGCTTCCTATTCCGGTGTCCGACAACTTAATAAACAGCATGGGAAATCGATGCCGCCAATGCCTTCAAGTTAGGGGTGGAAACATTCCTTATTAGAACCCATTTTTGTATTGTTTTTATGCCATTTTACCACATAACACTGTGATGTGCTGTTTTCTCCAAGAATGGACTTTTCCGCAGAGATTGCTTTTTTGTTATAAATCGTTTTTGCAATACACTTATACAAATTTATATGACGCATTCAATAAAAAACTATTTAATGCATATATCCTCCAAATTTTTTGTTTCTACATTCATTCATTTGCAAATTAGACACAAAAACCCGGTTGTACCTTAACTTTTTGAGGCCAGTGTATTAACGTCGCACTGTGCAGCTACACGAGGGCTTTTAGAGACGGACCTCGTAATTTTGAACCATGGTTGACGAGGATGATACTTGAGCTGTCCTCTTTTAACTACTACACCACTTCACAAGAGGACGTTTGAGCTCTCGACAGATTAAACGTGCACCTCACCCATACACGACGGGTCTTTAGTGGTACTGGGCTCGAACTCGTGACACCTTTGGTGATCAACAAAAAGCCAGTAGAACTTTTTTCTTTCTTGTGTCTTTTTGACCTAGGTGAACTGAACCTTGTAGTACACTTATGGCTTCATATTTCAGTTGACGGAGTTCTTTAGGAAGCATTTGAAAATTTTAATTTCGTTTCATGTTCATCGTGTTTCTCAATCATGAATATTATGCATTATTTTGCTTGATCAGTTTCAAGTTCCTTCAATAGAAACCACAGATGCCCCACGCATTATACATATATATATAATATACATATATATATATATATATAATATATATATATATATATATAATATATATATATAATATATATGTATATATATATGCATATATATGTATAATACATATATGTATATATATATGCATATATATGTATATATATGTATATATATGCATATATATGTATATATATGTATATATATATATATATATATATATATATATATATATATATATATATATATATATATATATATATATATATATATATATATATATACTTAATATCATCACTTCTTATTTAAACAAAGACTCGTTAAACAATCTCATTCTCTCTCTGGATATTGTTTAAATCTGCCTTTTTGGTTCCTAAAGCCTGGAGTTTGCTATTATACTACTGTGGCTAATATTACTTACTATTCTCTCTAGTACTAGGATTGTAACTATTTACATAATCATATTTAAAATTAAAAAAGTTTTATTGTAATAAAATATTTCTATTGTGTTTCCTTCAATAATGGTTTGGTGAATGGTTTAAATGAGGTTTAAGTGCAACGTTCTTATTTTCAAGACAAAATAAATCACTCTAAGTTTGCTACTTGAAACGTATCACAGTAGTTTTCCTTAGAATTTTCTAAAGGAACTTACCTTTTAAACTTCAGAGTAATCGTAATTCATCAAAGAACAAAACTTTTCATCACCATTTGTTATTTTGTGTAAAAAAATATAACCATCTGAGTAGTGATATATGTTTTAAAAAGAGAACCTATATGTATATATATGGTATGAGATTAAAAATACGATAAATCATTTTTAAGTTTAAGAACCATCACTCTTAACAATTGTCGGGATGCATAAATTCTAAAACAAGAACTAATGTCCGGGAATACTCCAGGGTCTTACAGGCACAGTCCTTGCTGAAAGTGCATTGACCGCAGTAAATCTTGATAAATAGCCGGTGTAATGCGACTCCACCATATCTCTCGACGTACAAATGCTGCAATGGGGGTGTTAATAACGTGTTTCCAGAGAACAAGTACAAAAGAAAAGAATGCTTATCAGAATTGTTGAGTGAGATGGGAGAAGCAGAGAAGCTCAGTTATTGAAACAGCCTGCTGCCGTAGAAAGAAAAGCAAGATTAGTAATGTGTTTGGGTCAGTATTTTTAGAAAAATTCCGCCTGACTGACTTGTTTATTTATCACTTTGCTTGATATTAATAGGAAAAAATCATGAAGGTGTGTGATTCTAAGACAATAACAATTACATGTTGACCTGTTAGGATAGATAATAGTGGAAAGGAATTTCTGAAGAGGGTGATGCAGCAGTTTTTTTTTTTTTTGAGAATGATTCATTCCATTGCGTTATCTTTGTTTTTGTGTGATTATTGATTTCTTTAGTTGTATTGCTATGTCTATTTCGGATGAAATATTTCTAGTTTCGTAATAATTTTTTTAAAAAATGGCAAATGTGCATCAAAAAATATATTTGATTATTTGTGTATTATTTCGTATCTGTTATCTGAAATATTTGGCCGTTTTATTTCTTTATTTTTGCTTACTAATTTAACCAGATAATGCAACTGTGAAACTCATAATATATTTTCTACGAGTTCGTTTTAATTACTGCGGTGTATGCTGATAATATATAGTAAAAACTGTTATTTAAAATAAGTGATATTCTGTCTTTTCTTTTTTACTTTTGTTTTACTGATCAACATATTTCTCGGTCTAATTTCCTTTTTGACATTCATATTCGTTAGATAAATTGTTTTTCAATGCATTTCAAAAATAAAGGATATAAATAATATTCTAAAATATTCATTTTATTTACTTGTTTACACATAAGAATTAATTAAAAATATGCAATTTACTAAATGTGTGGTAACAAGAAGAAAATATACGTAAATAAACTGCATTTTTGGGCTAACAAAAGAGAATAAATCTGGTAAAATAAATATTTTTCTTGTCACTTATAATATATTTCTTGTTATACCACTAATTATATTTTCACTGAAGTGTTAGCTAAAAAAACATTACAGTTACTTAAAATTAGTACACAATATAACAATTATTCGAAATAAATTATCTGCAAAACTGGTGTTGTAATTCTAAATCCTAATTCTATAAAAAAGGGAATTGATTTACAATACATGTGTTTGAACTTAAGATTTTCCATTCAATATAATGCAATTTAGGTGTACATTATTTATCATGTTCATATTATATATATATATATATATATATATATATATATATATATATATATATATATATATATATATATATATATATATAAATATCTGTACAGGGTAACCCAGGGATATTGGAAGGTAGGGAATTGGAATACTTTATGGGAAGGTAAGGAACATATTCAGGGCTAGATGGTGTTGTTCACAAGAGCATTGTATGAAACAGAACAGCATTACCGTAACCATTTGGGCGGTTATTACCCACAGAGGAGTATGGAACGTTTTACGAATACCGAGCTAGCAGACATGCACCTGATTTATGGTTTGACAAATGGAAATGCACGAGCAGTAGAATAATTGTTTGACTGAAAGATTGATCCACAGAGAGGTACACTGGATTGACTGATGTTTACTAATTTGCATCACAACAAGGGAATATTTATCATTACAAGTAATAGCGTAAAGGGGGGCGAACAAGAGTGATTGGAACTCGCAGGTGGATCCAACTTTGATCAATAAATATTTCAGATGATTGTAGTTATATTTCTTTGTTTCTTTTAATTGTCTCATGCTACTTTAGCTTTACGTTTTCAACCATAGGTTGCAAGGCAAATCTTAATATTTACCACGTCCCCTACCTCACCTTACAGTTCGTCCCAATATTTGTTGGACATCCTGTCTATATTTAACTGCAACTTGTAAAAAAAAATGATGCATCTTTGAAAAATGGAAAGATGCACATGGAAAAATTTATTTCATTTAAATATTACATGGTATAAGGCGACCCTGTTTTTTAGAGAATTCGTTACTGCTAACAGCATAATTTTCAAAAACATAAGAAGTCAATAATATTAAAAATTTAATCCATGAAATGAAAAATTGTAATATCACAGACACTTGGAAGTTATTTGTAATTGCAGCTTTAAATATAATCGTACAATTAGCCCGTGTTTAGGATAAAATAAGAGCACATTCAAGTATTTTATTTTTCCCCATTTGCATAAAATATTTTGAGTGCTTAACCAAGTCACTTGAAATGATACTCAACTCGACATTTCCTTAATACGTTAATTAAATTATAGAAGTTAATTTTCATGTACCACGAGGGAGCGAGAGAGAGAGAGAAAGATAAGATATAGATGTCAAAGGGATTTGCTCAGTATATTTCCTTTGATATTTTACTCGTGAAACGTAATAGCTTGATGATGATAGTTGACACTTTCTGCAACTTGAATGTCACCAAAAGGAAGCTTGCTAATTCTAAAAATATGTATATAATTAACTGATGTATGACATTACTTCATGCCAGTTCACGGAAAAATGTTGTTCTGATTTTTCTTTTAACTTTTCTGAATATAATCTATTATTATTTAATCATTTAATTGCATAAGTTTTGGTTTCAGAATGTGTTCTCTTGTTAGTAGAAAATTCCATACATCTAAAATTTAGGTACATCAAACTTAGATTGTCCATAAGATTTCAGTTTCAATGACACTTTCGTCAATGAAATCAAATGTACACATACTTTTTAACTTGTTTATCAGGATACTAAATCCTAGAAATGCAACAGGCCCACAGAAAAACTACAGTTTACTAATAATCTATAAAAAATAAATTTAACCAGTAACCATTCATTATGATATTTTTGGGTGAAGACTAAAAGTAATGAACATAATCTCGGGGTAAAATAATATCATTTAATAACATAAAATAATACAGTAACAAAGAACGAATCCTTAGAAGTTACAAGACAAATAAAGGAAACATTTAGATGAACAAATTAAAGCAAATTTGCTTAAATATATTCCAGGATTGGAAAAGAGTTGGGATAACCTCACTCAGTGGAATCCAAGAACTATCTGATGGCAAAATCAGTGTGCTGAAAGTTTATTCTACTGTTACAAATCTGTCGATTACATGGTGGTATCTACATTTTAGTATTAGAAGTATATAGCAGGCATTGCACTTCTTAAAATGTAAATTCCTTCTAATCATAGAGTACAAAAGAATAATCTGTTTACACAGATGTATGTAAAAAATCTAAAGAAACCAAAATTAAGTTAAAAAATATAATCTCTAATATAGATAGAAACAAAATAAGTAAATGTACACTTACCTCTTCGTAAAAAGTAAAACTTTCACAATCATACAAAATAAAAAAAGCAAAATTAGTGGTTTATAAATTATAAATATAATAATGAAATATAATGAATAATGAAAACAATATAAATATAATATTTTTTGTTAAAAAAAGCACAGAGTTTTTAAAATTTGAATTAAAATATAGCGCTCTAATACCTAATACGTTCGCTAAAGTCCATATAAAAAAATAATGTATAGAAAACAGTAGATATTAGAATGTAACTTAAGGAAAACTTAAGTGAGAAAAACAATAACGTTATAATTATTATTAATAAAGAAGTTACATCTAAATTACTAAATCTAACATATTAGCAAAATTAATAGGAAACTATGTTCTAAATAAATTCTTATTTGCTTATTCATTTTAAAAATATTTTTAATAACTAAAGTGATACGTTGTAAATAGTATATATATGCACATAATTTTCTTATCTTATAAAAGAAAAATACGTAAAAAAATACATAAATTCAAAATTAATTAAATGCTAAATAATGCAACATTTTTGAATAAAAACAATTCCGTCGCTTGATTTTAAAAAGTAAGAATTTAAACAAGATAATGAAAATGATAGGAAATGCTGTAGGAGTTAATTTACTTTTTTCAAAAGGAGCTTTGAAAATAAAATAATATATCTAATTACATTCTCAAAAGTAATTTTCAAAATTGTTCTGAAGAAATAAGTTTTATATGTGCCATTTTAATAGTATTATTTTAAATTTTTTTCACATTTCCGTTTACACTACTACATTAGGAAACTCATTTGCACATATACTTCTGAAGTTTTTCTTTATTAACTTATATTACTTGGAGAAAAAAAAATCAAATTTGTTTAAAGTGAACAAATATTGTTGTAATAGTAATTAGATTAATTCTGTTCAACCGAAAGCTTGTTGTTATCAATTTATTTTCGATTAATGTCTCCAAAATAAGAAAGAGTGCATAAATGTTTAGTTTTCCTTTTATCTAAGTAATATTGTACAGAAACCACATGAAATTTTTGTTTTTGGCAATTATAATTAAATAGAATTTTTTTAAAAAAGAATTTGTTCAAAGGGAACTAATTTATGAAATAATTATTATAGGCTCAGATAAACAAAACATTCTAATAGAAAATTTAAAACACTTCTTTAAAATTGTGTGAACAAGGATTTATATTATATATTACATAAAAATAAATTTTACAATTAGATTAGATATGTATCCATGCACAAAAAAATAAAGATGAATATTTATTAATAACCTTTGAAAAAGTCCAATTCCTGATTGAATAAAATCTAATAATATGCACAACTAAATACAGTTATGCATCTATAATTTGATACATTAAATAAACTACGAATGCTTCTTGTTATCAATATCAAAACTAAATAGAAAAATCACATTTTGGTAATCATGGAGCATAATAATGTTGTAACTAAGGTAAGAATATTAATGATTTTTGCTTGTATTATATTTCATTTTGTTATTTTTTTACAAGATTAATTAAAATAATTGAAAAATAAGATTAAACAAAAATTACTGAATTCTCTCTTTCTCTCTCTCTCTCTCTCTCTCAGTTATGTAAACACACACACATCCGCACACACGTGTCGTCACCACGAATGGTACTAGTTATTGTAATTAACTGATTATTGATTATTTTGTCGATAATGGAGTTGCATACAGAGGATGATGGATTCATGGGGAATCATCTTGTACGATTTTATTCCACTTTATCTCACATTTACACATAAAACTGGAAATGGACGTCCTAACAAAGAAACAAGGCCAAAACACAAGATGAAGCTAGCTAGTACATGATGAAGACAATAGAGATAAATAGATCTTTTCTAGTATCTCGGGGCTATTTATACGAAGTGGCAACATTAAGTCTTGGAGTCCGTGTGACTTGCGTAGTCAGACCTTATCTCGGTGGAAAGATATCGTTCAATAGATTCTGATGTAATCTTACTTTTAAAAGTATCAGCAGTTAACTTTCAAGAGATACGTTTACAATTATCCAGTTATGCCAACGTTTCTCAAACTGTGGGGCGTGCCACCCTTGGTGGCGTGATAACTCTGCAAGGGGTCGAAAAAAATTGTTGTCAAAACAACATGTTAAACAAAATGTTATTCAAAAAATTATTGATTTACTGAAATAAAACAAAGCAAAATATATTATGACATGATAAAAAAAAAACTTACACATTTACACTGATGTAATACACTTATAAAATTATCACTACTGCGCAATGTGTGTCATAATTAACTTTTTTTTTACAGTACTAAGGGGGAACAAGTTTGATAATTATCAGTGACCTCTTGGGCTTGTATTAACACTTATCTTGATAATGTGTACGGTTTATAATTAATTCCTAAGCCGACGATTAAAAGTTACGTGATTCGCTTCTCAATGCCACCTTTTACCACTTAGACGAGTGTATTTTAATGTGTTTTTTTAGGAGGAGGAGGATAAAAGAAATAAATAAGCAAATCCTCTGAAATAAGTAAATCCTTCGGAAACACTGTCAAGATCCTTAATTGCTTTCCACGGGCCTCGGAATAATTTTATGAATAGCACTGCACAGAAAAGACAGTATTTCTGAGAGACGTACATATACGTCCAGAAAATTGATGATTTGACTGAGCGAGACGTTTATATGCGTCGATAGCACATAAGAGGTTAAAGTCGTATTGTAGTTTTATTGTCAAATTATCGCATTATTTAATCCAATACATTGTTATTGTATGCAGGGGGGCGCGATGAAAATGATGATTGAATAGTGGGTGGTGTATATTGAAAGTGTGAGAAGCACTGCGTTATGATGGTAAGCTGGTAAATTATTTACGCGCGAGTCCTGAAAGACAGGGACATTATAAATTTAAAAAATTGTTCAGGGGAAGTAACGAGAGAGAATTATTATACACACACACACACACACATATATATATATATATATATATATATATATATATATATATATATATATATACTAAATAACTTACTTTAAATCTAAAATACGAATCACTAAATAAAAATACAAGACACTAAGATAAGAACAATAATAAGATAACCTCATTAATATAATAGCAAAACTAATATTATAAGGTTAAATGTAGCTTTAAGGACCCAACCAATTTTCACTCATATTTGCCCATACTGTTGGGCTGCACGGAAAGGAAGAATAAAATATGATTAACGCTAAAAAAGTAACCATACTACTAAAAGAGAAAAACAAAAATTATACATACATACATTTATATACATACACATATAATATATACTAAACTCAGTGGCGCATCAGTTCATGAGGGCCAAGGCATTCTGTGCGTATTTAAGCTTATGTGACCTTAGGTGCTAGGTTGCATGTGCAGATGTCATTTTGACGTGGAATCTCCCGGTGATTAGTCCTCAAGCATGCCTGGTGCTCATTTATCGACCCACTGAAAGGATGAAAGACTGAGTCGACTTGCGCGATACACTACCACTCACTGGGGTCAAACGTATAATATATATATATATATATATATATATATATATATATATATGTATTATATATATATATATATTTATATATATATATGTATTATATTTATATATATATATATATATATATATATATTTATATATATATATATATATTATATATATATATATATATATATTATATATATATATATATATATATATATATATTTATATATATATATATATATATTTATATATATATATATATATATATATATATATATATATATATATATATATACACATACATATTTGTGTTTGTTTAGTTTCAGGTTCAGACAGACTAGTTCAATGAGGAAAAAAAAAAGATTTCTAAGAAAGGTTTCAGACTATAAAAGAAAATGTGTTTTTTTTTCTTTGTTGCCCTTGAGATTACCTTCAAGTTAAAATTCTGAAAAAATGATTAAGCTCACACATTTCAAAAATTATCAAGAACCTATTTATTTAAATAAGAAGGACTTCGATTTTAAGCGTCAACAATCAGAATTTATATAATTTATATTTACCCAGAAACTCAAACAAACTTATCCTGATGATTTAAGGAGCTGTCAGCTTTATGTCATTTGATTCGCACTATCTCCCAGAACATTCCAAAAGTTCCGCTTCGTAAATAAAGAGTGAAATAATATTTGCCCTTTGATTTTGGAAAGATTCGCTTTCATTAACCAGACTTCACTCTGATTCACCCACCTCAAGCATAGCATTTTAATTTAAATCGAAGGAAGAAGCTCTTTTCTGTGATTTGGTACCGCGATGGGAGGTCTCAGAATTTTGAATATTTCGAACTTGATGAGTTACTATCGAATCACAAGTAATTTTAAAACTGCAAATCAGATTTTTCGTTTCAAGTAAAGAGTCTTGATTTCACAAGATATCAGATAAGTGGCTTGTGACTGAAGGAATTTTTTTTTGCAAATTTTGGATAAACATTAAAATTATGAATATCTACAGACATTTTTTTAAAAATTATGACAGTGCATGTTTATTAAATTTACATTAGAACTTCCCATGCCTTCCAAAAGCTAAATAGATCAGTTAAATTAATGATATAAATTAAAATGCCACGTACTTTCTTGTTATTCTAAAAAAGAAACCCAAAAAGTTTAAAACAACGGACCCTAACCCAAAATAAGACCGAAATATATCATTAAAATGTTAATGAGTAACTCGTAGCTCTTTTTTCAGGAAAGTTTGAATGGATACTAAAACAGATACTTTTCGATGATTATATAAAACATGCACTTCATTTAATTTACGTCCCCGGACTCAGGAATAAACTCCGGACTGAGCCTATAACTTAAAAGAATATTACCAATTAAACGAAGCTCACGCTCCTTCAAAATAAGAGACCCTTGAATAAAAATACACTTTTGGCAAGGCTTGTATCATTTATAGAATCCATTTTTAGCCCTGTCCTTTATTTCAGCCAGATATGCACTTTTAAAATCCTCTGCAGATTGGTCTTCGTTTAACATGCGGGGACATATGTTGAGACTCCCTATGCATGTTAAGACCCTCAGTCACTATCCATTGACATGTGGCGGAGAATGTTCCAACGGATTATGCTATTGTTTGGAACATGTTCTAACGTACCGCAGCAGAAACCCTTTCGATGTTTTCAGTGGTGCGGAAAGTTTGCGGAGGTCCAGAGCGAATGTCGTTTTTGGCACTTTCCATGCTTTCTCTGAAATCTCGATGCCCCTCAAAAGCTTGAGTTTGCTATACTGTATCACAGCCTTACACTTGCTTCAGTATTTAGTAACTCTCCGTAGCACTTTTTTTCAAAACGAGCACAAAATTCATATATTTTATGTGTTCAACAAACGCAGTTTCTTTCATTCGCCGATTACAAAGTGCATCTGCCCACAAAATACGACTTGGCGATCCACCGACCTTGTGATTTGGAACAACTTCTTTTCAGAAAAGGGGAAGAATGCATTAACACAGAAATGTTATTGTAGTCGCTCTACTGCAAAAATTTTAACGTTATAGGCTCAGTCCAGAAACTTTTCGACCCTACCTCGTATATAGGGTGCGGCAAAAAAACTCGGACATATTTCTTGCCTCCTAGAATACTTAGCAAATTTCCTTTTAATTGGTGTTTTCACTAACACTTTAATAATAAAATATTTTTAAATATATTACTTAGTTTTTACTTTGATTTATGGGTTTTTGATAATGTCGAGCAAAAGGTCTGCTATTTTAGAGTTGTTTCAGCAAGGAAAACGAAAGTTCGTTTGCTGAATGTCCCTCGGCAAACACTGTCTGATCCAATCTACCATTTCAATGAGCTTTCAATGTCCAGCAAGTGGGTGAAAACGCCCTGTAAACACTTCAAAGAATCATAAGGTCCTCGAAAAATCAGTCTAGAGAAGTCCGAGGATATACATGAGGCAGATCGCTCGTGACAGGGGAATAAGTAACAGATCGGTGAGGTGAATAGCGAAAACGGAGCTTGGACTGAAGCCTTACAAGTTGCGAAAATTGCAGCTTTTCACTGAAAAAAACAATCTCGTACGACTCCGAAGATGCTGAAAACTTTTGAGACGGGCGCAATTCAGCACTGGGAGAGATTCCTTTCCAATGATGAGGAGCTCTTTACGATCCAACAAATTCATCTACCAATGACAGAATATGGTCTGTGGGCACTCCAAGTACCTCGGCAATTGTTGAACATCGCCAATATTCAAAGTCGGTCATGGTCTAGAGCGGAATTTGTGCAAGTGGCAAAACACCTTTGGTGTTTGTGGAATATGGCTTTAAAATCAATCAAATAGTGTACCAGAGAGACATTATTGAAGCTGTTGCACTTCCGTGGGACCAAAAGAATTTCGAAAATGCAAACTTAACGCTTCAACAAGACTCTGCACCAGTTTTCAATGCCAAAAGGACACAAGAGTGGTACAAGGTGAATTTTTCAGACATGATATCATTTGTAGAATGACCACCTACTCGCCGGTTCTCAATCACATGGATTACAGTGTATGGTCCATTTTAGAGTCCAGAGCCTGCACTAAACCACACAAAACTTTGGACTCTCTAAAGCAACCACTTCTGCTGGAATGGGGTATATTAAAGATAAAATACATGGGGTTGATTGTTGAAAGTTTCTGCAAGCGTTTGAGCTTCTGCATTGTTGCAAACGGTGGTCATTTTGAAATCAATTAAATTTATTTATTAGTACGAGTGTACTCTTATTATTATTTGTTATATTTTGTTAATTTCCATATTTTTTATAAAGTTATATAAAAAACTGTTTGGCCGGGTTTTTTTGCCGCATTCTGTATATAAAAACATCCTTTAAAAACAATAATAATAATAATAATAAATTAACTTTGGATGCGATTTTTATTTAGTTATTTGCTATGGTATTTAAAATTAAGTTGAACTAATATTCTTAAAAATTGAGGATATATCATAGATAAACTTATTATATCCTTTAAATATAGATTTTTTTTCATACGTTGATTTTTAGAAATAGAAAAACACACACACAACGATTGTCTATATAACAAAAACATTCTTTATTGCCCTTGCACAAATTAACCATTATAGTATTCACTGGGAGATAATTTTATACTTTTAGTAAGAAAAATAGCGTAAATGTTTAACTTCGGCTCATTGCATTTAGTTTGAAAAAAAATTCAAAAAAAAGTGGCAGTCTTTGTAAAATAAAAACAGTTTTATAAAGAACCTTCATTTAATAACCCAATTTACTCCCCTCATTTACATAACACATCCCATTCTTCTTAAATTAGCATTTTGAAACTGAATTCAATAATGATTTAGAGACTTAAAAAGTCATTAATATCGCTTAAAGAAACTTTTCTAAAATGTAGAAGATAAGTGTGTCTTGGAAATCTTTAATTATTTTTCACTGTTGAAAAATAAAACTTTCGATTTAGTTTGAATTAAAAGCTGCAAGTATTCTTCGAAAACTAATGCATTTTCTTTCGGGAAAATATTTACAATAAACAGCTTTCTTGTATGAAAATTAAAAAATGTAATGCTTTTATACGTGTAAGAATACAAGCATTATCTTAGTGATATTAAGATTCGATTAAAAAACTTGTTCAAACTGGTCTGAAATAATATTTAATTTGCAGAAACAATTATTTTTCTGTTTAGTAGGGATTTAGTAAGCAATGCAATGATTTCGCGGAATTCGACTTCCAAAGGGGTATCGAGTTGAGAAAGGAGTTATAGATTTTAAAAAAAAATTCTTCCTTTTTTAACAAGTATAACTACAGACTTGGAAATCTTCAGGAATGTTTCTTTCGATGAGAAGCTATAAATGAGATTTGAGGAAATGAAATAGAACAGTTGTGTAAATGTTAAATATATTTCTGTTTTAGGAACTTCTGTGCTTTTCAGACGAAGAGGTGGTGGCAATAAGAATATTTTCCAATAAAATGGGTAGTTAAATATTCCATGAAAACCAACTCCAATGGATGAGAATACAGGAGCTTTATAAATAAATTTTTATTTTATTCAGCAGAAACCTGCTAAGAAAGGTTTTGTGGGATTAATTGGCTGCTGGAAGGAATTGCGGTAGCATTATGGATTAAAAAATATTCCTGTTATTTTTATTAACTAATAAGTTTACAAACTTGAAATCTGACGAGCATGTTTCCGCTGTTGAGAAGAGAATTACTAAGAAAGTGTTTTGCAGAAATTCACTCCCAAGGTTGTTTCCAGGATGATATGAGGAATATAAAAATAAGAATCCAGTTTTCGTACAATTAGACCTTCAAACTATAAATTCTACTGGAGTATTTCTTTTGTTGATTAGAAATTCGCTAAATGTGGTTTTTGAGGAAATCAACTACGAGAGGGGTAAGTGATAAATATACTTCTGTTGTAGAAACTTATATCCACTAATTTCTAAGTCAAGCGGCAAAGGTGATATGAATTTCTTCCAATGCAATCAAAAGCTTAATGTTTGGACTTGTTTGCCAATTTCTTGAAAGAAATTTGCAGCTTACAAAGTCGTGAAATACTTAGTAAAGTAGGCGGGTAACAGCTATTACGTATATATAACCCTATATTCTTACTTCCTAAGACTAAGCGTTTGCTACATATAACTGAAGCTTTTAAGTTTGACCTATACTATCTTATAATGCAACTGTTTATAGTTTGTATTCAAGTTGAATATTCGACAATTAAGTATTTAATTTGTGATTAAGTATACATGAGTTTGTTTTGGTCTGATGAGGTTTCTTGGGTAGCCAGCTAAGTTCGAGACCAGTCTGACTTCTGCTTACAGCTCGGTCAGGAGAGGAGATTAAGTAAATGAGATCCATGGCCCGCAAGATGTATGAAAATTGCTCTATCATTATGGAAGTAACTGTAGGTTTTTTCCTCATCAGTTAATGCTGCCACAAATGGATTCAAAATGTTCCAAATGTAACGCTCCGAATTTATCCGTTTGATGAAAGAAGGTGAGATCAATAACGTAGCGTACAGACGGTCCAAAAACCAAACTTCTGATCATGCAATGGTGTATGAAGAGGGCATAACCACTCCGGTGAAACTAGGCTTCATCAGAAATGAAGAAATGACCCATATGCAAGCCATGTATTGTTATCTCAGTAAACATCTGCTAATTTTAATAAATGAACAGCACTTTATAAGGATGCATTCTCAGGTCCAAGTTGAGTATTTGTCCACATGCTTGACGTGGCATGCCGAATACTTGCGACATGAAGTGGGTTGATTTGCAAAGACTCGGAAGCATTTTCAGGTGAACTACATAACAGATCCTGTCTGACGCCACTTTGAGACTAATCATTGCATCAGTTTTTGTTGATACTTTAACACATCTAAATTCACGAGAGAACAAACGGGCATGCGCTATCCACGAATTCGTTCCAACTTAGGTTTCCACACCAAACACCCTCCGGTTCCACTGTAAGTGACATTTCTATCAGTACACTTATCAACTCACACTGTCAAAGAATCCACTAAGATTTGAACTAATTTCGATCACTTGATGTGCGTGTCAAATTCATGTTCAATCGCATCCAGTCGTTCTTACCACTTTTATTTCAAATTGTTCCACTCTGTATACACATACATTTATTTCTTAGTATCTAAAGCAGTAAACTTGTACATATTTTGCACACATTGTTGCTTTTTGCCAAAATTCATCATACTGCCCCTTGTTATATATCAGAGCTGAAGCATTGATGTAATTGAAAATGCTTTTTTTCCTGCCAACATAGAAAATAACTTAAACATCATATGTGTGTTGTAATTATAGTTTACTTTGAGTGTTAACTAATATGATATTGTACTTTTTATACTTTAATGCATTACTGTATTTTTTAACAAAAGTACCCATAACAAAATCATGCATTTCATTCTCTATTATATATTATTGATTTTAAAATAAATTCAGCTTATAAGTCCCTACATGTGTGTGTGCGTGATACATGATTATACATATAAGTTTTTCTTAACATTTATTATGAAGCATCATCCATTTCAAAGTATTTTTAAAATAAATTCAGTTCGGAAAGTCGGTTTTTTTGTGATGTCTAGACACATTATTTGTTATTACTGTCCTATTCATGCTTGAGCTTAATAATTCAAGATTCATTTTCGTATTATTCACATAAAAAATTATAACTTCTAAAGCAATTACATCAATACGACTGCTTAAATTACATTAAGAAATGAAGAGCAATTATTAAATGTCAAAGGTATTTTACAAAAAACATATTTTAAATCCGTAAATTTTGTGAGAAAATTTTATTGATTTCGAATGATAATTTCAACTTCAAAAGAAAATAATTTCTTTAACTTTTCCTTTTTTTTATTTTTCAAGAATGTTCGAACATTTTAATTCAGAAGTAAATTAAAATGTAAGATATGTATTTTGTTCTTTTCCTTAAGGAAATAATGTAAATTTCCTATAAGCAATATAATAAAGTAGTGATTTGTTCCTTATAATTAAATTCAAAGGAACATATCACGCAGCATTTAACCTATCTGCATAATGTTAAAAAACACTTCATTTAAGGAATAATTTTAAGAAATGGATTAGTCTCACATGCTTCAATATGCTAAACTTATGGTAGCCACGTAAGAAATTTAACAACGTGCTGTCCATTGAATTAAAAACTTACATTATAATAGTACTTGCTGTTTTACTTCCAAAATTTCTAATTTCTGTATTCAGTAAAGATATTCAAATATCAAAATTCTACAAAAAGTTTTTTTTTAAATTTAAAATATATAATTTTAATATTTATTTTAAAATTGATTCCTTTTATTTCCATATGTGCATTATAAATGTTTGCAAATCTATGCTTTTTAAAATAATCTGCAAAAACAAATGTTGGCAACATCGAAATGCATGTGCAGATCGGCTTGAAATATATGATTGCATTTATTGTGTGGCTAAGACGTCACTTATAAATTTATGAACTGATTGGCTGGAAACATCTGTTTGTAGTTATCATATGACTATAACATCTGATGAATTTAGCCCATTTTTATGAGCCTTTTTTATATTTTTATAATTATTTTTAATGAGAGCATTTTTAAAAAATTTGATCAGTTATTTTTAAAGAACATTCATATGTGTGTATATTAACAATAAAAACGCTTCCATACGATAAAACATCATGCACATTTAGCCATAAAAGTTTTGAAATATTTTCATTTAAACACACATGAAAAACTCTAATTAAAATATTTATTCCCATAGTATTAATATGTTTGTACAGTTAAAAAGTTATAAGTAGAATTTTCAAAATGTTTTCTTTTTTCGTGTGTGGTAATTTAAACTTTAGAGACATTGGGATTTAAAGTAAATACTTTTACCATAAAAAATGCATACTAGCAACATAGTTTATATTGTTAAAATAATTCTAATTTAGCTGGAGTAAAAATGTAAGCTCATTTGAAGCAGAAAGAGTCCTAGTTTATTTTCCAATCAATATAAAAAAATGTCAATTTTCCAATCAATACCCCTCAGACTTTCAGATAAACAAGATCAGTTCACTACATTAATATTTCGTGTATTTAATCCTACTTAGCAATTATCTGAGAAATAAAAAAAGAAAGAGAAAATATTATTTTCCCAAATGAATTGCAGATTATCCATGTGGCATTTTATTTTATATGTATTTGAGAACTTGTATATATATAATTAAAACAGATTTTTATTTTCTTAACCTTAATGCAAAACTTACATGATGCAAAGTGAATGCCATCTCTTTCTGCAGACACTAACCCTTCCCTAAAGACTACCGCCTCTGTCTAGAAGGACAAAATCAGTAGAATCATGGAAAATCCAAGAAATTACGGCTTTTGAGGAATTTGCCTGTTCGCTCTCACTTCTGACTTTCCCTAATAAATTTGTTCAATGCTGCTTCCACTTTGGAATCCCTCACAAGCTAGCATTCTAGACTCCACCCCTCTGCTATATTCCAATGTATCAGGGCAGCCAATAGAGTGCCTACTAACCGAGTGTTATCAGCCAACACGACAAGCAGGACTCTCATCTAACATCAGGAATTTTCTTGCCAAACTCGGATGCCTCCGAAGCACTGCCCTGAGCACGCCTCCTTGTCACATCCTCTCAACCAATCAGGAGAGTCACATTCATAAAGGTCCATTAACATCAGACCGCAATTAAATTTTCAGATATGGGATGGAGGAAGGCTTCGCGTTCTATTTCCCAGTGATGTTCGGCGTCGTTAAATATCGTCGGATCCCAGAGTCGGTGTTCCTTGCCTGTTAAAAAGCATTGAAACACGTTGTTGAAGTATTTCTATTTCAAGGAAACCCCGTACTGTCAACAAAATCTTTGAATTCCATAGTTGTCGCTTGTGTGTTATTAAAATATATCATATATATACGTAAATTGCACGAATAACGAATCATACGAAAAATTTGCAATTTTGATTTGAGGTGAATGAAAGGCAGTGGCCGAAAAATTAAAAACTTGTACGTGATCGCTTCATTTATTTGAGTATGCTTCTCGTACAAAACCAACAATGCAAGAGAAGGAATAATTCAAGTATCCAGTTTTTATATACAGGAAAAAACACATTATAAAAAATACAGTTACGTGTTTAGGCGGAGAGAATAACTGATTATATTTATAAAAATGATATCGTTGCTTAGGGAATAAATATCCAGTTTTAGTAAGGCCCATAAAATTAGTGATTTTATATTTCTTGGAATTGTCAATAAATCTAAATTCAAAAAGTCTAAAGAATCTGTAATATACTAAATAACGTTCTAAATGCTTTAGAAAAAAATAAATTGAGACGCTTTTCGATATAGGGTATTAGAATTTATGAATAAGATTTTATAAATACAGGAATTTCGGATTATATGAGTGGATATATATTTAATTATTACGTATATAAATCTTGTTTTTATTTTTTAAAAGAAGAAATGTTTCAAAATATTTTTTTTAAATTATAAGTTAAGTGTAATCTATACAGCTAAAGTTTCTGAAAAAAGCATATACAAATGTATTGTGCTAAAAATATTTTACCAATATATATATATATATATATATATATATATATATATAATCATTACTACTTAAAATATATAATTCCTTTGAAAAACTATGCTTGAACAGGCATCTGTTGTCTCA
The DNA here is from genome assembly GCA_019973935.1 of Trichonephila clavipes. Classification (NCBI taxonomy): domain Eukaryota; kingdom Metazoa; phylum Arthropoda; class Arachnida; order Araneae; family Nephilidae; genus Trichonephila; species Trichonephila clavipes. The sequence goes on along the minus strand of BMAU01019819.1, from coordinate 172,776 downwards.
AAAATGCAATGTTTAAAATGTTAATGAAATATATTTTCTCCTATTTCTATTTATTGTAAATGATAATATATATTTTTTTCTAAATAATGTCATTCATTATAAGCTTGTTATATTTAATATATAAGCTATTGACAAGTGTCAGTACAAGACGTTAGCTTCCAGAACTAACATACTGAGACAAATTTTAAGAATTAAAAAGTACAGATGTTTCACTGCAGCAATAAAAAAAGCCTGCAATAACATGAGAAATATTCTAGCTGTGAATTTCCCAAATAGCTTTCTTCTTTTTTATTATTCTTTTATTTTTTTTAAAAAAAATTCAATATGATGCGGATTCTAAGTGTCCCATATTGTCACATCTGCAGTCGAGAAAATTTTATTACCCTCTGGGGCCTACCTCCGGCTCAAATGGAGTGTGCGATAATGGAGCGGACGGAACAAACATCGGAAGTATATATTGCAGACGATACTCAGATAAACTGTTCTGTATCCAGAGTGCCTCCCTTGATCAAACTGACTAATATAATTTCTGGAACTTCTAAAAAAAACACAAAATATGTATAACATTTTAAAGAGACTCTTTATAAAAATGAATACTAAATAAATTAAAGATAATAGTTTTAATTATTTTTTTTCAAAACAGTAAAAAAAATCGTTTAACACGAAGCTGAGATAATTGAAATATTTCTTGTATTAAAATATATTGCAAACACACACACACACACACACACACACACATATATATATATATATATATATATATATATATATATATATATATATATATATATATATATAAATGTGTATAACATGTTTTGTGCCAGAATCAGACTTAGTTTTAAAAAAGGTCTTTATTCTAGAATTAGTACATCTCTTCTGATGTTAAGAGCAGGGAGGAAAAAACACGCCACGGTGTGTTTGAAGTATGTGGGGGGTAGTTAGCTCTTAAAACACCGATGGGGTAAGTATCGCGGATTTTATGATTGTACGTGAAAGTTAATGCTGACATATATGGCTATTAAATCTAACGATCTGGAATTAGACATGTTTATTGGCTAGGCCATATGTTCGGAAGAAAAAAAAATGGGTTATTATTTTGATACTTGAAGATGAAATGAAAAATATGAGTTAAGTGCTAGATAAGGATTAATTAATTATCCTATCTAGATCTAATTTGATTATCTTTACACATATATTTGACAAAATTACGTTTATAAGGGAACATTTTATTTACATACATCTCTATACATGCTTGTATTTAATAAAAATAAATGAAATATAATACAAAATTAAGCAATGCTGGAATCTGTGTAGATTTCCGTTTTCGTCTTCTGTTTTAGATCAACAATCTTAAGAAGCTCCATCTTCCAAAAAGTAGTTTGCTTTTTCCCTTAGTTCTTTGTGATTGTACTCGTAAAACATTCTTCTAAAATAGAAAATGAACACGAAACAAACTCACTGAAATTTACTCACACTGCTATCTATTCGTCACCGAATTCCAAAGACTACTGGATCACTTCAACTGATGAGAGATGTAGCATTTTTGTGTGGTGTTTGTAGTGGTGAAGGGTAGAATTAGCTTAAATAAACGAAATCGGCTCATGTCACAAGCTATTTCGAGGTTATTTCAAAGCCAAGTTAGTCTCCTTTCTACAAAGCATGTAGGACTCTCTATATTTCGAATGTCACCTCTCCAAAATCTTGCCTGTCTGGCTGGTGTCTACCGTATTTTTTTCATTATCAAAAGGGAAACATTTCCGTGTTAATTGAAATTCGTTTTGAGTTAAGTGAAAAATGCATGATGATCCATAGTATTTTATCGGATTCCGTTGTATTATTTCATGTTAACCGATACTTCGTCAAAACGATTTACGCGTTAAACGGGTTTTACTTTATTCTTTTTAAAAGTTGTACATTAATATATTTTAAATTAAGGGATCAAACGTTACACTTTATTCAAAGAGAATTATTATTATTTTTCAAACTTTTAACAATCTCTTAAGACAACATGATAGAGCTCATAATGTTTTGTGTTAACATGAAACCAATTAATTTTATAGAATAAAATAAAACTTAAATAATTCTTTTTACAAGAATAATCGAATTATCCGTTGTTCTTTAATTTTTATGTAAATTTTGCAGAAATTCACACATTTCCGCAGATTATGTGTTTAATGTAAGTAAACTTTAATAAAAAAAAAGTTATCAAATAATTCAGAAACAGTAAAACTACGAAATAATTAAATTTACTTTATTTTACTTATTTAGTTTAGCAAAACTAAATAATTTAATTGCCTTTTGACATTATTTAGATATGAAGTATGAACATAGTTTCATTAATTTCGTAGGCTGCATTCTGTTACAATAGTATTGTATATGAGTAAATTTTTGGATGATCAAGAAGTGAAAAGTAGCAAATTTCATTTGTAATACAGTCGAACATCCATATAACGAGCCTCTATTTAACGAATTTCTCTGTTTTTCGAAATTTTTTCTTGAACCAAAAACATTTTACCATTTTCTTCATAAAATAACCTCCAAATTTTCTATTGCCGCCCAATCGGTATTGTGGTTAGCGACGCTGACTACTTTGCCGTAGGGACTGTGTTCGAATCCCGGAGAAGACATAGATGTTTGTAAATGTATAGTGCCTTTGCGGCATAGGGGTACTTTAAATAGCCATCGAGCTGGAAGTCCGCTTGTAAGGTTAGTGGAAGAAGAAGATATGTGGGAGAGCCCTGTCCACCCCCAGGGTGTTCTCTCTCTAAATTGGCGTTAAACCGAGCTAAATCGTTCTGTCACATGTATGGTGCTCAAAGCTATGGCTAACGACAGGCATCACATAGCCCTTTGCCATGATGAATTTTGTGGGCCTTGATCTGGCCTTTGCCGATCAGGTGGCATTGGTAAGAATATTTTCTATTAACGAACTTTTCCTATCGTAATTCGATTTTTTTCTCTTTCTATTTTTAATATATTTCAGGACATTTTTCCAATTATTCTCTCTTTTAGCACATCTTATGGCGATTAATGGCCTTGAACTGGTATTACCAGGTACCTTACTTCCCTAGAGAATTGAAATGACTCATAATTTTTCAAAAAAAAAAAAACTCAAATAAAACTAACACATTTTATCATCAATTACATGTTAGGATGTATGTGGTAGTGTATGCTAAAAATTACTGGTCAAGAAACAATCTACGCTTATAATTATACGTTGGTTTAAAATTAGAAAATGTCGTTAAAATTTTTTTAATTTTAATGTAAAATTATTTCTTAAAGTTGGAACTACAGTGCATTTCTAGACAATGATTTCCCCTCCTTGTTTTCCTTGCAGATTTCATTTTGATGGGTAAGATTTATAGAATAAATATGTGTTAATTTTTTCAAAAAAAAGTGTGAATAATTACTTTTTTTAAATAATATATATTGTTTAAATAAATTTAAAATATGTTTTATGTGGTTATTGACGTATATTCAATGAATTTTCCATGTAGCCAGCTTTTTTTCGGGAATAAGCACATTCGTTAAATAAAGGTACGACTGTGGTTAAATTGTGTTAGATTATTGAACAATACAGGAAGAAATCATTATATTTGTAGTAGAAAAAAAGCAGATTTGTAATTTTAATGAAAATGATGCTAATTGCATGTGACGCTTACAAAATGAAATTAAAAATAATATTTTGAAAAAAAATTAAGTTAAAAACTATGCATTATACATATTAACTTTTTAATACAGATTTTGAAATGATGCTTAACTCATTACGTGCAAAACTTTGAAGTATTGTGTTTCTTAAATATATAAATCCCGATTGACTGTTATAATATACATGAATATCAGAAACAATAATCTGAATAAAATAGTTAGAAAAGAGTTCTGTTGTCTCTACTACAGATTTTATAATTTAATAATTAAGATAAATAATTCTAATATTTTTGCCCAATGTTTTATTAAATTACATCTTTTAAAAACTAGAGAACTTATTGCTCTTGTAATTATAAATACATTTAAAGAAATATTGCTATAAATTACAAAACGTAATGTTAATGTAAATATACTGTCCCAATGAAAGTACCCTTAACGAATAACTGTTACATATGAAATATAAAAACGATCATTAGAAAGTTGATTATAAAAAACGTGTTTTTAAATACTTTAAGTTTAAATGTACTGTATAACAGTAGAGTCACATAAAAGTAACAGTTTATTTGTGTTAAATGAATTCCAAAAAACCATGCTAATACAGAACAGATCTACAAAATACTAATTTATTCAAGCAAATTTAGCAATTCAAATTCTGCATTGAAAAATATAATATACCAAAAATTCTCCTCTTCATAAAAAATATATTTTTAAAAAGAAATACAAACAAATTTCCTTTACGAGAGATATTTACGTTATATTTTACATCATTAATCATTTAAAATGCTTAATGATTTTCACTTTAAGGAACTCAATACTTCGGAAAAAGTTGAAATCAATATATTTTGAAGAATAAAGCTGAAAAAGGAAGCTGAGAGTGAGCTCTCAACGAATCAATCAAACTTTTAGCATTTAAATGTTTTCTGATTTATAAAAGAAACGTAAACTTCTAAAGAAAATGCATATAAAATATTTAGTTTTATTTATTAAACTGAATTAAAAAGTGGAATATCAACGTTCATATGCTCATTCACAATTACTTAGCACTATGACACTGGGTGACATTGTTGGTTTAGCACCGGCCTTGTGCGCCCAAATTTGTGAATTTGACCCCGGTCCTAATCGGTGAATTTTCATGATATAGAAAATCGACAGCGTCTCTGTTGTATGAATATTGCATTTTAAAGACCAGTAGAGTTCTTGTGAGGTTTGAATGCTCTCATTAAAATTAAATTCCTAGTGTGATTTCGCATCAGCAGAGGTTGAGTGCTTCTCCCTGGGGAGAAAATCATGCGTCAAAATTACATTATGGTAATTAGTATCCACCTATATATTGCCAACCTAAAAAGTGATAATAGCTCGCAGGGAATGCACAAAGTCTGCAATGGGAAAATACAAATACGCAGCTCCATTTAATATATATATATATATATAAAATCCATAAAGTTATACAAATATCTATAAACCCTAAGTATAACTAGTCAAGATTGTAGAAAACATTAGGCTCAGTAGTACAATAGCAAAGTCCTGGCTTTAGGAACCAAGATTAAAAGTTTAAACAAAGTTTTAGGGTTAGCCAACCTTCACCTGTAATTTGCCTAAATTGATGAGGCATAGGGAAAGGAAGTAATAATATTAGGAAAATTTTTTAAAATTACAAATATAATACACTATATATTAAAATATAACGATAAAATTGTAGCCTACTATTATTTACTAGTATTAATTTAAAATCGATGCAGAAAAGATGATGATAAGACTTACTTCGTGAGTGCAGGAACAAATTATGTTTCCCGCTCGATATAAAAGGAAAATTGTAGTACCGCATATATTAAAATTAGTGAATTATGATTATATACATTTAAAAAACCATAAATATTGATATTAAATTTTATAAAAAATAAAAACCTTAACAATCTCATACACAAGAATATTTAAATAAAATATAATATTATTCATTTATGAAACATGGGATGCTATTTATTGAATAGCTGTATAACTAGTTTAAAAATGCTATTATTATTACATATTGCCATTTCACTGAGAACTATTAGAAATATAATTGTAAAGAAAGTTAGCAGGATGTCCACGTTCAATACATTGGTTAATAAAGTTATTGAAATCTAAAAATGAAAAATATAGCTGAAAATAATTACCTTTTTAGACATTGATAAATTTGAATTCCAGTATGGCAAATTCCAGTATTAAAATTAGAAGCATCACTTTTATCATAAATATTAATATATAATTTATAATCCTTAATATATAATGATTCATTCAAGTAATTAATTTTAACAGATTATTATTAATTTTAACTATATTTAAGTAATTAGACTGAAAAGTAATATTGGGGTTAAAATTATTATTTTATATAATGTATATATATATATATATATATATATATATATATATATATATATATATATATATATATATATATATATATAACAAATGCGTATGCATATATATATATGCTGAAATTAAATAGTTATAATTATCTAACAACCAACTGTATTATTATTTTGGAAGTATTCATGATCCACTACTGTTAAGCGTAATTTCCCTTACTTTGTATTGCTTTTTTACAGCATTTTCTTCAAATATTCCCAACCATCTAATGGTTTCTTCGAAGATATCTCAAAATTATGATAGCTAAAAAGTGTGTCTTTATATACACAGACATATAATCTTATTTATCCTTATAGTGCTTGAATTTCTTGGAAATGTATGGTTTAATAGAATAATACAGCTTTTTATTCTGTTACAAATGCCATTTTCTACAAATGCATCTATGATTTATTACCCAGAATTCTGATTTATTATTCGAAAATGTCCGAAAAGGGTATCGGAAAATTTTGTAAGATCGCAGTATCCGAAAAAGGAGCATTTCAATGAAGTATATTACATTGTAATAGTTATAGATTATCTCCAAAGACAATGATTTTCCCTTTCACGCGCTCTTTCGCTTCACAACAGATAAGAATCTGGATAAAATAAGGGGAATATTCCCCTTTGATTCGAATGAAACGTAAAAGAAGAACAAGAGATTTCTTGAAAGCATTTATGAACATTTATTGGCTTTGTAGGTTATTTAATGTCAAGTTAAACATGTATTAAGTTAAACATGATTGTTTAAAATTATTAAAGAGAAGTACTTTTATAATATTTTATTTTTCTAAAAACAAAAGAACTCGCAAAACATTTGATTTATACATACAGTGAAAATAGTTAAACACGAAATTAAAAAAAATGAAATATTTTTTCGCGTTAAAGAATATTGAAAAAACAATATTAGATATAAATCTCCTTGATATAAAGGCATATAAAAGTAGTATATTTTACATACATATATATGTATATATGCATGTATGCAACCAAAATCAATGAAACAAAAACATCCACAAAAACTAAATAAAAATTTAACCAATTTTTTTAATTTTTGCAAAAAACAAAACAATATTGAGTTTTGGAACAAAATCTGATTTTTCTTTGCATTGTCCTTTTTTTAAAAATCAAATCATCAATAAATTGTTCTCAGTCGTTTATTTTGTTTTTCATTTCACCATTAGAATGTGCATCTAAATAAATGCACATAATTTTTATTATGTACCTAATTTCAGATGACGTGGTAACAGGGGCTACTTTGTAGTAGAAATCTGCATTAGTGATATTTTTTGAGCTTTCAACAAATATACAAATAACTTCGTCTGCCATGATCGGGACTGTACACACATAATTTTCATCGTCTGCTGCAGTGAATTTTTTCGATGAGGCAATATGGCAGTTCAATAATAAAAAAACTTTCTCAAACAGATTTCCCACAGAAGGAATATATCTTTTCATAATAACCAATTTTCGTTTCGTGTAAAGAGAAAAAAAAATGCGTGAAAATACATAAGAGTTTGTCGGAACTGTTGTATTATTCCGTGTTAATCAATATTCCGTTTTAAGCGTTTTAGCGTTAAGCGCATTTCATTTTAAATATTTTTAAGTGAATTTTAGTTTTAAATTACAAATGTATTGTAATATATATTATTATTATTCTTTTTTGTGTAGGAAAATATTTATTATTTTATTTTTTTCATGGATTAGAAATTCTAGTATGATAAGAAAGAAACTTTGTACAGAATTAGCGTGCTTAAGCTTATTAATATTAAATTTAAAAACTGAAAGTATTCATTTATACTGCACAATATGTGCCAAGTTCTATTTTAATATCTTCGACATAAAAATATCAATTTCTTCTACATCTTATATTTTTTATTTTGAATCATCTCAAGTTAAGAGCAGTATCAAAATTATATATGCAATAATTAATTGCGTTGATATATATAAACACTTTTTTCACTTTTTTCAGCGATGTTTAAATTAAGAAAATTCAATAGATTGCATTGAATTAAAGTTTTTCTCTCATCTATCCCTCTATCTATTTTTAAGACAAAAGCGACTCACTTACTTATCACATGATTCCTAACCTATTAGATCTAGATATTGAAATTTGGTAGGCATTTTTCTGTTGTTGAGTAGATATTCGCGAATATCTGGCTAAAATAAAATTGACTCTCAAAGGTGTTGATACGGGAGTGTTATAAAAAGGGTCCAGTCTTTAGACCATTACTCCTAATGACTTAAAATTCAGCCAGATACTTTCTCTTCAAGATCCGCTAAATTCCGAATTTTGTGGAAATCGACTCGAAAAGGGGGAGGGGGGAGCTGTGAGGATTACAGATACATAAAAGTTAAAAAAGCCTCACGGTTTTGAACTTTTAGACTTACAGACTTGCAAATTTGCTGGCATATTTCTTTTGTTGAGTAGAGATTCTCTTTTTGTGGAAATCGAGGTTCCAAATGACGAAGTGGGTAATTGTAGAGGTTTAAAAAGAGAAAGAGAAAGAAGTGTGTTTTAATAATGCAAGATGGTTTTAAATCAAAACGCGAGAGTTTTTAAGAATATTTTAAAATACAATCAAAAGCACAGTGCTAGGATTTGTATACAAACAATTTAGAAGCAATGTATAGTTATATTTATATAAACATAGTCATATCTATTTTTTGTTGTTTATAGTCAGTAATATAAAATCAATAATACATCAACAACAACAAATACACACGAAGCGATCGGGTAACAACTAGAACATATATATATATATATATATATATATATATATATATATATAGCATTTCTATATCTAGCAAGAATAAAAAAATAATAACAATAAACAGTGTAGTGTGATCCTCTAATAAGAAAATATGTTTTTTTCCTGCTTTCCGAAAACGAAATAACAGAACCATCCATTTCCATGTAACGGGAGAAAAGCAATAACTTACGCAGTTATTACGATCTATAGATTTACTAATGTTCGGAAATACATTTAACATGGATATATCCATTAGAATAGGAAAAAGATGATTTTTAAATATATTAAGTTGTTAAAAAACATTAAATTTAGTAGGAAAAAAAGAGGCTTTAGATTTGAGTTTAATGAATCAGGAAAATTGGAATGAAGGAAAATGCACGTAAATTTTAAATGTTCCTTATTCCTCCATTTAGGTATCAACTTTGATCTTATGTTAAAACTGTACTTGCGAACTTCCTGAAAACAATTACAATAGTACAAATCATCCTCGATATTAACAAGTTTTATAATTTTCCAGAAACTGCTTTCTAAACAGTTCCTCTAGAAGAAACTCAGGCAATCTCTTAGTCTTATCGTTGTCAACGTACAAGCAGGTTCTGATCTCGATTGTCTTTTTTCTTTCTGCGCCCTAAAAAGTTTTCTACAGCCTCATTCGAAGTTCCAAAAGCTTCGATCTAAGAGACCTCTTAATGGTTCTGTGGTGATATCTAATTTTTTACCAAATTTGTCTCGGAGGGTGATATAGTCGCCAATCATGTTCTTCTCTGGTTACATCTTCTATGATTACAATAATCTTGTATTTACAGTTCATGTTTGGAAGCAAACTTTGCTTAAAACTAAAGCAGAGTATATTATTTATTTTATTTATCCAACGCTCGTGCTTGGCTTCTTGACCATTTGACGTGGAGCCTCCCAGTACTGACTGATGACGTCGCCGGTCGGGTATTCAACGAGTTCAGAGCGTTGGAACAGTGGGTAGTCATCCATTCTGGCATGTCTACATAGCGAGAATGCCTCATCAGAGTGGAGGTATACTCCAAGAATGTCATGTCCGGTGGTTAGGCGAAAGCGAGCAACAGCCTCGGCTCCATCAAGGTGCCTCGGGATTTAACCCACAGTGGCCAATGTTTCCCATAGCTTTATGGAGGCTCGCACCTCTCTCTCGGGCACCTAGATGTGTGGTAGGAAGGGAAGAAACACTCGACAAAATCCAATTAATCTATTTATTTACCACCCAAAGAACAGACACAATTTCAGCTAATAATAATAAGAGAATATCTCAATGCTAACCACGAAAGTGGAACAACGAGGGTAAAACGCAAGCGATCAGCAGACTATCAAACTTTTCTTTACCTTAATAAAGGATCTAATCTATCATCCCATTTAATCTAATATCAACCCAACCTTAGTGAACAATCATCACTTTAAAGTTCCTCCAAATAAGTCTCAAGTCCAATAATTCTAATATTGTACCTTCAGTATCAATCTCACCTGACTGGAGTATATCTTCTCTCTCACTCTCTCTTCAAGCACGAAACCCTCGACTATATATAGTAAGTTAATTTAAATATCACGATTCTCTTCTTCCGAAGGGTTGGTAATGAATAATACGAATTGATAGTCCAAAGATTTCCCAAGAGGATTAATTGAAGGAACGCATATAGATCCATCACAGCTTTCTAAAACTCTTGGTTTTTTGGGGGTCACGGCCATATATTCGTCAATATATGTGGAAACAGGGTTCTTTGCTCTTAGAAAAGTGTTATTGCAGAGAAAATAAAATAAATGTAGTGTATCAACGGGTACGAATGATACTTACTATTATATTTGGTAGATATTTAAAAAATCTCGGTTGAAACATGTTTTAAAAAAGAAACGCAACCTATACTATATATAAATGTCTTATGGAGTGTTTTTTTTTTAAATTTACGTTTTCATTCATTCCAGATTTACGATCACCGGCCTCCCGGTCGCAAGGGTTGGGTGGACTTGTATGACCCTCTAGTGTTTGGACATGGAGGAAAGAGCTGGTTCATGAAGCTTCCGCAATCTGAAGGAAACAGTGGACATTTCCGCCAAATCGCTGTAGCCCATAACGAAGTAAACATATTTTATTTCTTCAGTCACATTTATTCCTAAGCAAAATTTTTCGTTTTCGTTTCTGGTCTACTTTAATTCGTATGTGTATTTAAAAGATGCAATCATGAACATAAACAAAGGATAAAATTTATCCAACTTAAGTCAAGTTTTCTTTGCTCGTAATAGATGTGAATATTTCCTCAATTATTCTCAATGATATCGTTACGTAGATCGGATTCGATGATTTTATGCAAATCGGTAACATAGAGCAAGACAGTTCTTCAGGAGTGATAGAAATTTTTATGTAGAAAGAAAAACCACCATTGATATACATGATACAGTATGCAAATTCGCTGGGTAAATCTCAAAAGACTTTCGGATTTTCTACGGCGTTCGCACACAACTCGAAGTGTCTAAAATGCTAGTATGTAAAATATTGTTCACAAGCACTCCCTCGTACAACGCAACAGTTTAAATAATAACTAATTGCTGTGGTCGACTCTTTACGGTTAATTTAGCACTACACTTCAAAGTTCAAAACAAGCCTAACTCAGTTTCGGTGAGCCACTGCTGATTCATAGGCCTCACGGATTTTTCTCGAAAAATCTGCTTGTGTCACAGATCGGGATAGCAATAGATTCCATTTGTCATTTCCAGAATAATCCATATGGATGTTAACTCGTAAAAAAATGCCAACTAGGCTATGTCGTCCAGTTACCATGCAATATCTTTTATAATGTAATGAATGGCGTTGCTTGCGACTATTAAAGTGTTAGCATAAAATAAATGCAACACAGAGCGTTATAAAAGTATTACACATTCAGATATAAATTATTTGCACAATTTTAAATATTAATCACACAAAATTCGTAACAATATAGTTACAGCCTTTAACATCGTACTCCAGCGTTTCTCAAACTGTGGGGTGCGCCCTCTGGGGAGCGTGATAACTCTGCAAGGGCGTGAGAACATATTGAAAAGTCGAAAATAAAAGATTATTTATGGAAATTTCTAATTTATGGAAAGTAAACAAACCAAATACATTCTGACATAATAAAAAATTCAATACGCCCTTACACTGATATAATACACTTATAAATATAAATGTAATGCAAAATGTATTTTACAATTAATTTAATAGTACTAAGTTACGAACCAGTTTAATAGTTACCAATAACACCATGGACTTGTCTTATAAATTTTTTTGTTCCAAAAATTAATATGTATCTTGGTAATTTGTACGGTTTATAATTAATCCGTTAACTGCCGATTAAAAGTTATGGAATTTGCTCCCCATCGCCACCGTTTTCTACGTGTGGCGCGTGGATGTGATGCATTGGAGGCGGGAGAAGAAGAAATGAAGAAATCCTCTGAAATAAGAAAATGCATCGTTAATGCTGCCAAGGTCTTTTTGTTACATTCTAAAACTTTCGGAATAACTTTATGGAAATCAGTGCATAGAAAGGATCATTTTTTGGAAAGTCGTATATATACGTCCGAAACAATTATGGGTTTGGTTAAGCGAGACGTTTATCTACGTCGATGGAGCTTAAGTGGTTTATGCCATGCTGCAGCTTTAGTGTCAAAATGTAGTATTACTCAATTCAATATATTGTTCTTGTGTGGAGGGGGGAGCGATGAAAATTATGATTGAATATTGGGTCACCAATAGTGGAAGTTTGAGAAGCACTGTAAGTACTTTGAAACTTGAGGAGGACAACGCTACTTTGTTGCAGGAAATCGGTAACAAAAGAAACTTTTATTACATTGAATAAAAGGAAATTAATGCTCGGTCTGATTAGGAAACCATCAATTCTACGAGGCATATCCAGAAACTAAGTTCCGTTTCTATTTATATCCGCTCCAGCGCAGCGATCGCAGTTCCGCGCATGCCCGACAGACGCTCAGTATCAAGGAGAAGAAGCATGCGTCATTTTTAGATCACTGTCAGCCACGTACGCTTTGTTGTGCTTGTTTACAATGTCGGTGTTGATTGAAAATCCCGCTGCGTTCGAAATCAGATGTGTAATTCGTTTTCTGAATGCTAAGAAAGTGAAACCAGTGTAATTCGTTTTCTGAATGCTAAGAAAATGAAACCAATTGAAATTTATCGGCAAATTTGTGAATTTACGGACAAACCCTCCTACGAGGATTTGGCTGGGACGTGTTTGGTTATCCTTCGTACAGCCCTGACCTCACTCCTAGCGATTTCCATCTTTTCTTGCATCTCAAGACTTTCCTTGCCGGTAAACACTTCAACAATGACAAAGAGCTGAAAGAAAATGTTTCCAACTGGTTGAAGACACAGGCGGCAACCTTCTATGAAGAAGGCATAGAAAAACTTGTGCCACGATATGACACATGCCTGCAAAATTTCGGCAGTTATGTGGAAAGGTAGTTTAAGAGTTTCACATTTTTGTCCAATAAATGTTTTTTCTGTATCTGTATACAATTTATTTTTATTATCAAACGGAACTTAGTTTCTGGATATACCTCGTATTATTACTTTGTTAGGATAACCATTTTTGTTTATTTTTATTTTTTTATAGCAAATGATATGTTGAAGTTCGAAGAATAACCGTAAATTTCCCTTCTAATTCTAATAATATCTATTCCGTTCTGATAGTTTAATAATAATTTGGTCAAGATATCGACTACAGTATTGTGAATTATCTAGATCTTTTTAGCATTTTGTTATAATAAAATGCACCATTAGAAAGCTGTTCGCGAAATATCTGCGAGTATTTCTACATGAAGGAATGTACCTTCGTAAATATGTATCAAAAGAAACATTATAAAATTCAATGTACCTTGCACAAAAATGCTTTTATAGATTATTTTTATATCTATATGGCATAAAATGAAGAGTATAAAATTTTAGACTTCCAACTATTCAGGCTTCATTGTTGTTGTCTACCTAAAATGTTGCATTTATATAAACTATGTTTCTGTGATTTATTTTCTACAGATTCATATAAAAAAAGAAGTAAACTTATGACGTTCTAAGAGATTCTTAGGTTTAATAGTAATTATTTCCAGAATTAAGATTTTACATAGATTGTAACTATATTTTCTCCAAAAATTTTGTTTAACTCAGTAATGTGGGCAAATAAAAAGGAAGATCGGCTTCTTAAAGATTTATTTAATCTTGAATTCTCTTAGCACAAATACTAAAAAATGTCTTATGCGTTATTGGGGTTATATTATTTTGTCGCATCTTGTTTCACTGCACTGTTGTTTAATCCTTTATTTTAACATATTTATAGTAAGCTAGTATAACAGTGCGTGTAAAAAATAAAATGTCGTGAATGTATTTGTTGAATATATATATACCAATACCAAATTCTTTGGCAAAGACAGATTCCCAAATTGTCCATATTTCCAAATTAAGATGTTTCTATATATATATATATATATATATATATATATATATATATTCCCCTGATAATTTAAAGTTAAGTCATGAATGAAAACTCAACTTCTGCTATTGTATACTTATTTCTTAAACAAGTTACTTACAATTGTGAAAATATACCTTGTTTCCAGTTGAGACAAATTGTGTTTCGTATCTATATTGTTGTAAATATCTACTTTTCAGGATATTCAATGAAAAATTTTCATATCTAATTAATACCTCCATTAGTATATCAGTGTATTATTTTGAAATATGTTATCATGCTATGTAAATATCTACAATATATTGCTGTAACAATTAGTGATTGTAATATTGTTGTTCCCTGTTGTAACCCCTTAATCGGAAATATTTTGTGTATTTGTGTAACATAGTATTAGGTACTTCACGCCATGGCGATTATCAAAGTAATTCATAAAAGTTTAAAAAAACAATATACCTAAGTTTTCAGTCATCATTGTGTCGTCAGTGATCCTATCCCTGTTATTGCACGAGCCTTGCGGAGGGGAGGAATTGTGATGAATCCCCAGCCCTTCAAGTGACAGTTGGGGTAAACTTCACACCAGGACAACTCATCCCACCTCCCGCATAAGAGCTTTGACTTCTACTTTCGCCGGACTAAAAGAAGACACGTGTACTAAGGACTCACTCGCTGCTGATCAACGCTGAAAGAGCTCTCGTTTTGTCATGGCTTGGAATGCAGACTGCTTTACTGAACATTAAAATAAAATATAATAGGATAAATGGATGCCCGTTGCATTTCTCCTGTCAATCCAAGAATTTCTCCAATTAATGATATATATATATATATATATATAAATATATATAATGCCTTACAAACTTTTTTTCAATTCAAATTGGATTTTAACACGTATTAAATTCTATTTCAGACAAGATTCGTAGAATTCATCACGGAAGGAAAATTTGACATTACCAAGATAGCTGCATATCATGAAGGATCAAATACAATGTAAATACTTTTTTAATACGTAATTAAATTATTTTTATTGAACGATTTAAAGGAAAAAATAACAAAGTTTCTTCTTAAAACTAATAGTGCACTGAAGCTTTTACACAAAGCTGGAATTAGCCTAGTAATATTAACTTTTTGCATACAATGTAACCTCTAGTGGATACATGCAATGTATAGAGCGAAATCCAATTGTAACCACGTGTGGATACGTGGTTTATTTAGTTGTATAGCCAATGAAACCAGCACATGAAACATTATAATTATTCAAATGTTATCTCTGTATATAGAATTATATGTAAAATATTTTAAATTTTCTATGCAATTTTTTATATTTAAAGCTCTCATTTTTATACGTGGCGTATGATACGCATCCATAAATTTCAATCTTACTTTTTCGTGTTAAAAGTGCGCGTTATACGCTCGATTTCCCGGTAATTAATTTGGAAATAATTATTTATGAAGATATTATAGATATGTTAATTTATACAAAAGTAATAAATATTTTCAACGTTTCTACAAAATTAATACATTCCCAATGATTAACACTGATCTGGTTATATATTTGTATCAATAATTCAGAATGATTACGATGGCAATCCACAGTAATGAGGTTAATACAGAGAGGTGCAAATCTCAATCAAATCAAATCAAAATAATTTGTTTTTAAGAACTAATCCTTATGATTTAGTTTTAATAAAGTCGTATTAAAATAATTTGCCTGTTTTCTTTTGTTAAATAATTCAATATGTTTTTAATATTTCATTATTCGGGGAGGGAGGGGATTTAGTAATATAAAGTTTGTTTTATATTGAGTAACCTTCTAAAAATTTATGCATTTTCTACTCTTTCTTTCATGTATCGTTTGAGAGAAAAGAAAATAGTTGCATCAAACTTTCCATATTTCTTTTACATAAACGTAGAAATTTAGAAAATTTTACTTTTGAGATTAAAATTCCTGGTAGAACAGTAAAAAATCAAGATTGATTGAAAAAAGCCAATTATATCTCTTGTGGGAGTTTTACAAATCTTAAACTAGAAGGTTTAAAATGCAAATTTGCTTATATTTACTGTGAAATTAAAAGTAATCACACCTTTCCTTTTTGTAAAGACAAAACTGAGTAGGCGGATATCTCTTATTTATTGAAGAAACATCCCACACAAAATGGAACAGTTTAAGTCATTAAAATTAATGAGAAACCATATCAAATGGCCTCTTTCAAAATAAATTTTTCCTTTCAATATATTTTTAAAAAACAATGCCTTATTTTGAAAAAAAAAAGTATTAAAAAGAGAGAAAAAAGAATATAATTTAAGTGTGCATTCTGTATAATTGATAATGAACCAATAAAAATATTTTTTCAGGCAGTATTTTATTCCTGATTGTTCCTTTCGCTTATCCTGATAGTTAGCATTATCGAATATATAAGAAAAAAATAACATTGATGTTACATTATTTCCCTCTTTTAGCTATTTTCTGGCAACGAAAGAAAACAGAACTAGTGAGCGCCATCTGTATTCAGTTCCCGCAAAGAAAAGTAAATATTCGTCTGTTATTAAATGCTTGACGTGCCAGGAAGGTTACTTGTGTCTCTTTAATAACGCAATCTTCAGTCCCAATGTGGAATACTTCGTTCTTGAATGCCTCGGACCCGGAGTGCCGAAAATAGAAATACGATCCATCTACAACCAAACAATGAGTAAGTTTTCGTTTTCTTAGTGTAGAAGATAAGAAACAGTGTAAAGATAACAAAGTTATCCTAAATTCAATAAAAGGGAACAGAAAATCATTAGCTATATTTTTCAAATGTTAGGAATAGCAGGGTGAGGTTTCAGAGAACTTTTAACTTTTGTATTTTCCAAAGGATGTTAATAACTTGGGTCGTTAAACTTCTGTAAAAAAAAAGTTTTCTTTGATAAGAAATATATTTTTTTTCCTTCTCTTCCAAAAATTAGCTTCACATGCATATCAGATATTATAGAAGGTTAAAAGAAGTAATGCACATGTATTAAACGTTACAAAATATGTCGCAGTTATCAAATGTTTCATGAGTTACAAATCTATTCCTACTTGTCATATCGTTCTCTCTCTCTCTCTCTCTCTCTCGTTAACACTACTCATTAATATTATTTTCACTTTAAATAAATATTGATTAATAAACGAAGTTTGTCTGATCTTATGATAGATATATTCATATATTGTAGAAAAAATCATAACATTTTTCTTTTCAGATTAGATTTTTTTTCTTTCAATTCCCACTATTAGTCCATTATCACCCTATATATATATATATAAAAATTTATTGACTACTATATATATACACTGCTGGACAATTGCTAAGGACGGATAGCACTATCATCCACAGCAACCACCAAATGAAAGGAAGCAAAATGTGGAAAACTAGAATAAGTGCAGGATATTAGTAAGAAGAAGTATGAGTATGCAATTTTTTTTCCACTTCTGTTCATCACGTGATAGCGTTCATAAGAGCTTTAAAGGTTTTGACGCGTGTGGACAGTTGTTGTTTCAAGTCAAAGTTTTACAGGAAAGATTTAATAGACGAACTTCAAATTTTTGGCATGTCTTCCTGGCATCACATAGATGATTTTATGCGTGGTCGAATTATTGGAAAGATCGAAGAAGGGCGAAAAATAACAGATGTTGCCAGGGAGTTCGACATCGCTCACAGCGTTGTTTCACGGCTGTGGAAGTCATTTAAAACTACTGGAATGTGTAGTAGACGGCACGGGGGAGGTCGTGTTAGAAATACGACGCCTGCAGAAGACAGATATATCGTCTTATCAGCAAAAAGGATCAAGCGCACCACAGCTCAGCAGGTGGCAAATCAGTTTCTTGCTGCCTCAGGAAAGCAGATCTCCCGAAAAACTGTTGCCAGACGTTTGACGGGAGGAGGACTATACGCACGCAGACCTGTTGTGTGTATCCCATTGACCAGACAGCACAGTTCTGCCCGTTTGCAATGCTGTCGTGAGCATCACAATTGGACCGAACAGGACTGGGTATGCGTACTATTCTCAGATGAGAGTAGGTTCAGTCTGTCATTGGATTGTAGACGCCAACTGATCTGGCGCGAGAGAGGTACTGCTTATCGTCCAGAAAATTTCCAGGTAAAGGACGGATATCCGACATGCAGTATCATGGTGTGGGCCGGCATCCTGATCAATGGCCGCACGCGCCTACATGTGGTTTCGAATGGGACTATGACGGTCCAACGATACATTGATGAAGTTCTACTTCCTCATGTTCGTCTTTTCCGTGGTGCTGTCGGTGATAAATTTGTTTTTATGGACGACAACGCAACATGTCATCGAACACTCGCTGTTCAGGATTGTCTAGACAGCGAGGGTATTCAATGTCTCGTATGGCCAGCGCGTTCTCCAGTTCTAAACCCCATTGAAAATGTGTGGGATGCTTTGGGGAGGCAAATTGCTGGTCGAAACTATCCTCCGACAAACAAGAACACCCTCATCCGTGCACTCACAGAGGAAGGGGATAAATTGCCTCAACAGCTGCTGGATAATGTTGTGCAAAGTATGGTACGACGTGTGGAATGTTGCATCACACTCCACGGTGGACATATCCCGTACTGATACCTTTCTTTAAGGTGCCTGCTGATTTTTAGATGCATTGTTCCATTTCTCCGTACGCAGATCAAATGAACACTTTTTTTTTCTTTCAGATGTTTCACAGTTTTTGTACTTTCCAGAACAATAAATATTCTTTATTCTAATGTCTGAACAGTGTGACAACTATATTGTATCCTACTGGCCTCATGTCTCGCTTAATGTTATGCTACATAGCAATTTGTGTTCCGTCCTTAGCAATTGCCCAGCAGTGTATATACATATATATATATATATGTATATAGATTGTTTAAATTTTTAATCATTAATAAAATACTTCTTATTCATCCTCTAAAATTCAAATATACTTTTAAAAACGGGTTTCTTTAATTTAGAGCTGAGCCTTTGGAAGCGAATAATAATGAAAGGTATTTCCCATAAATACTTTGAGAAATAGACATTCTTATAAGAATTCGAAGCTTTTAAGATGTAGTTTAAGTACTATTGCATAATCGATGCTAGTTAAGTAATCAAATGTCTAAAGATAAATAATTGGTTCGAAAAATAAGAAATTATATATTTTATTGATGCTGAGAAGTTTATTATATTTGAGTGGGTCGCATACGAGGGGGGAGGCATCAAAGTAAGTGTTTTATGAGTTTTAAACACGCGTTAACATTACGGTCCTAAACTTGATGTTATGTATTGTATTTTACACCTGCTTCCCTACTATTATGTTTTGCTCATGCACTGAACAGATAGCAACGTTTCGATAGAATCGGAGTCTGCAGTCCTTCCACGAATATGCAGCAGGAAGATTCATGGTTACAAGCAGCATAAAATGTTCAAGAATTCTTCATGACAATTCTGGATTAAACATCTGTATTAGTCCATTCCATTATCCTTGTCTTTCATTTATTGTCCATTTTCTCTCTTTTTTTCTCTTTTTTTATGAACAATTTGCCTTATTAGCTCCCCTCATTACCAGAACATATTAACTTTGGTGATACGTGAAATCACTGTAGACTAATATACACCAAAAACACAAACTTTTTTTTCAAAGCCAAAGCACACACATATAATATTAGTTATTGTCAATCAAGGCAGCAATACAAAATGCTGCATTCTTTGAGCTTCGAACTTGGAGCATGTCACTGTTTGGAATAATTTTAACTGTGTATTTCTCGTTCTGCAATGCGCTGGATATTGGATGATCAGCAATATATTTTATGCCAAAGAAATTTTTAAAGGCCAAAGTGGTTATATAGTATGACATGGAATTTCCTGTACTAAAATGAACTGAACTGAACTCAGTGACACACCAATCCCCGAACACCAAGGTCTACTGTGCTCATCTCAGTTTACGTGACTCAGGAGCATGTGCAGATGTTTCGGTCAAGTGGCTGTGAGTTCGGTGAGGCGAAACTCCCAGTATTCAGTTCTCAAGCGAGCTTTATACTCATTTGACGACCCACTGACGGGATGAAAGGCTGAGTCTCCCTTGCCCATCCCAGGATTCAAACCCCAGACCTGTGGTATGGAAGCGCAATACACTACAATTCATTCACTGGACATGGATTTTCACGAACAAGCTGGAAAAGATAAGTGTAGAAACATGTATAAGAAGCATACTTATATAAGAGAGTAAAGGCACAAACCCCTCTTAAATAATAAAGAGTCCTAAAGGCTTAGTAAGGACTATGTATGGCATCCCCCAAATATATTGTAACAAACTTGAACGAGGAAATCGCAGCTTTCTAATATTTGCTTGTGTTTTTATGCATATATATACACTCATGGACAAAAAATTTGCCCATCAAAAAATAACTGCAGGATCGTAACGAAATTTGGATTGAAGGTACATGTCGGGAAGATATGCAACTGATTAGAAATGCAGCGTAATTGCGCCTTACATGTAGCCGGTAGAGGGCATTTAACGTCGTTCTGAGTGGAGTATAACACACTAACCAAACCTTGTTTGAGTGTGCTGAATCATTTACAAAGTAAGAGCTGAGATAGACATGTCATCACGCCTTTTTTGATTGATTGAATATTAACGTCGCACTGTTCAGCAACACGAGGGCTTTTGGCGACGGACCACGTAATTTTGAACCATGGTCAAGTGACGTGGACGACACCTGAGCTGGCACCCCCCTCTCCTAACTACCACACCACACCAACGGGAGGACGTTTCAGCTCTCGACAGATTTAACGTGCATCGCTGCCCTACACGGCGGGTCTTTAGTGGTACTGGGCTCGAACCTGTGACAAAGCAAGCCACAGTCCGATACCTATACCACTCGGCTACCGCGGCCACCACGCCTTTTTTGAAAACAATAAGAGAAGCTGTTGCATTTTAAGAGGAGGAGAATCATCGGCATGACTGAAGCTGGGGGGTCAGCTAGGTGAGTAGCTCGTCAATTAGGACACTCTGATTGTGTTGTGAGGAGGTGTTGGGACCAGCGGATGCGAGAGATATCATTTACACGCACACCAGACTTAGGTCGCGGTCAACAGACAAGTCGTCGAGAAGATTGCAACATCGTAAGAAATGCATGCGTACAGCCAATTGCTTCATCGGCCACCATCCAGACGCAGGTAGAACCATCACTAGGAAGTCCTGTGTCATCTCGAACCATATGAAGGCGCCTGGTTGAAAGACATTTGGGATCGCGGCGCCATTACGTGCGTTGCCCTTGACGTCCACCTATCGACTCCTCCGTTTGGAGTGGTGCCGCGCACGAGGAAACTGGACTGTAGCGGAATGGAACCAGGTCGTCTTTAGCGACACACACACAAATCCAAATACAATCTCAGCATTGATGACAATCGTGTTCGTGTGTGGAGACCCCGTGGTGAATGCCTCAATCCTGCCTTTGCTTTAGAGCGACACACCACTCCCAAAGCTGGTGTGATTGTATGGTGTGTCATTGCTTACAATACACGGTCAACTCTAGTATTGATCCATGGCACCATGACAGCCCAGCGGTATGTCCATGACATCCGGCAACCACATGTGTTGCCACTCATGCAACGGCTCCCAGGAACCATTTTTCAACAAGACAATGCTCGACTTCACACGGCAAGGGTGTCACAAGACTGTTTCCACACTGTTACTACCCTTCCTTGGCCTGCCCCGTTCACCATATTTGTCTCCAATTGAGCATATCTGGGATCATTTGGGATATCGAGTTAGGCATCCCACGAGTTTGAATGAACTGGAGACAAGGTTATAGCAAATATGGAACGAAATGTCTCGAGATATATACCTCAATGCCCGATAGTATACCATCGTGCATTCGCGCAAGAGGGGGTTCAACAGGGTATTAAATACTTCGTTCTTTTGCCTTTTTTTCTGAAATAAATTATCCCTTTTTTTTGATTTTCTAATCATTTATATCAAAGTAGTCATTGCATATGTAAAATTTCGTTTCATTTTGACGACTCTTTGGTGAGCTAATGTTTTTGTCCATGAGTGTATATGTGATAAAAGTGGCTAAAATATATGGGTTAGCCAAAAATAAATTATATATGTATTTCAGTACACTAGTATTTGGTGTTTTATAAAGGTATTTTTTTAAAAAAAATATACGTAAAGAAGGAAATTGAACTATCATTTCAATTTTAGCTGTTCTGGATACTAACAGTGATTTGAAAAAAAGAGTGGAACAAAGAACCATGCCTCAGATTCGAACATTCCACGTTCCCGTCAAAAGTGGATATAGTAAGTGTACAACCTTTTGTATTTTAATTTGTACTTAAAACAATATTTATCAGTACTTTGAATACATATTTTGAGTGAAAGTATTAGGAGAGTGGCATCCTGCTTTCTATTCTCTTCACACAGTTTTTGTCAAAACATTTAAATCGGCTTATTGATTTATTTGTCTAAAAGGCATAACTGAAAATTATAACACCAAATTCTGTTATCATAATGAATATAAAATAATATTCATAAATTCACGATTTTTCTTTTTAACACAGGTATATAAGAAGGTATATAAGGTATTTAGAAAAATAAATTACCTCTGATATATGGATGAAATGCAACTCTTTTGCGTATGACTTTATCGCGATATAACGAAACAAGTGCAAAAATAACCCATGTCCTAGGTCATGGTCACGAACAAGTAGCCTGAGTTTTTGGAGTCAATAACTCCAGAATTGATGCCACTTAGGAACCTTCGTTTAGAGAGCTCATGCATGGTAAATTTGTCATGCTTAAAGTCCTCACGTTGGTTTGGTGTGGATGTTTGAGTAGTGGACAGCCATTTTTTTAAAGTTTCGTCTTCGTCACTTGATTATAGATGAAAATTATTCAGTCAGTCACCAATAACCCTCACGTTGTCTAAAGATGCAACGTTAGTAAGCACTTGCACACATAAAGCACATATAAAACTTTTAATTTAAAATATGGCCGCAGTAGCCTAGAGGTCAACGTACCGGATCGTGCCTGGCTTGCCACTTGTCCTTCCGTTGGTGTGGTGTGGTATTTAGGAGAGGGGATACCAGCTCAGGTGTCGTCCTCGTCATTTGACCATGGGCCAAAAGGACGAGGCCAGTCACCAAAAGTCCTCGTGTAGTTGAACAGTGCGACGTTGATATTCACTCACTCATACACTTGAATTTTAAGTAATAAGAATTGCAAAATATTTGTGTTCACAAGAAAATTCTTTTGTTAAATCTTGATATCCACTGTTGCAGTTGTTGACTATCTTAACAGGGATTTATTATTTTCCTCTTATTACTTTTCTTCGTATCATCAGATTTTAAGGATATAAAACATAAGGAAAATAAATATCTCAAAACAACACACAAGATTAATGATTCATTAAAATACATTTTTTTCCGATCTGTACGCTTCTAATTATACTTTCTATACTTCTATCAAAGCGTTTTTTATTAAATTAATGTTTCCCTCTTGATTTAATACAGATCACTACAGAAGTAGGACGTAAAACATAATGAGCCTCATTATTATTTTGCCTTTTAGAAAATGCTATGAGCAAATATTGTTTTTTAAGAAATAAGAAAGTGTTAAAGAATGGTGTTTACTCGTCTTACAAAGTTTTAAATTACTGTATGGTAAGTTTAATTAATTGCACTATTACGAAAGGTTAATTAAACAAATTAATAATTAAATCAACTTTCATTTTTACGTGAGTTTTATAAGCACCTTTATATTTTAAAAACATATATTTTTCTTCGTCTTTTTTTTCGATTGCTTACACTTCTATTTTAAGTATACACCATAATGATTCTCTTTTTTATTTAATATGTGGATGATGTAACAGGATAGAATACCTAACTAGGAAGTATAATTTATGCTTTTCTACTTTGACAAGAAATATAAAGTTAGTTTTTTTCAAGTTGTCTGTGTAAATTATCTAAATTATGCAAAAGACATTTTAAAACTACTGAAAATATTTTAATATTGAAATTCTTTTCTATTTGATCTACTCTGACAAATACCTTTGATAGTGTATGGATTGATTTTGTGTGACTCTCCAAAATTTCATCAATATTCTTTCATATTGCGAACAATCTTGTTACGAAAATCGGGGTTCGAGGATTTTAGACTATCAGTCTCATGTAACAAGACAATTTTCTCAGAAGCGTTGTAAATTTATCTTCGAAAAACAGTCCTTGAAGTATTGCATAAAGTAATGAAATTCCCTTAATAAATCTCAGAAGGTCTATACACCTTCTACTGCGTTGTGACACAACTGTCAGTGTCTAAAATTCAAGTATGTTTAATGATCATTCGCAAGATTTGGCTCGTTTTTTTCCATCCGCCGAAGTAATCATCGCTAGTAAACTCTTCCCGTTCAAATCTATACTATTCTGCAATGGTCAAAACAACACTAATCTGGTTTCGGTAAGCGACTCCCTGTTTATCTGCCTTAAGGAATTACCTAAAAAAATCCACTTGTGCTGTAGATCGTGTTGTTAGTAGGTCTTTCCACAAATATTCAGAGGGATCCATTGGGTGACGAAATTCCCAAAATTCTTCGCCAAAAATTATGTCACAACTTTGCTCTATCACCAATATTTCGCCAAGTTTCCTTTGAATTGCCATGTAAGGAAAGGCGTTGCTTGCGAATATTATAATTTTAACATAAAAAAAAATACAATATGGAAAAAAATAAACGTATTACACATGCCGAAATAAAATATTTACACTAATTTAAACAATCATTACACAAAATTCGTACCAATATTATATATAAAGCATCTTTGTAGATGTATTTTTTGATTAAAAGTTAGTTGCACATAGTGTTAATTAATAATATAATGTAATAATGCAGCGTTCCTTTCTCCCACAAGTATTAACCAACAAAGGGCAGTAATAAAAGCCCTTAACGACGGCCCCGAATAAAGATCCCTTCTTTTCATTTCATTCCACTAGCGCGTGCTGAGAATAATCTTCGGACCAGTTCAAATCATCCTGCCCCATATCTAACTTCCAGCAGCAATAGTCATGAGAGGTTGTGCGTGAATACAGTAGAAAATGCCGCAATACTTTCAAGTTAAAGGAAGAACTTATAAATGAGGAAATATACCAGGTGGTTATAATTAAACTTCCACTACAAACGGCCTCCTATAGCGCAAAAGGGTGAACGGAAAGCAATGGAATTTTGTACATAGGCTATACACGAGATGCACTCACGAAATTTCGAAAAAAGAAGTAGGGAAATTTTGATAAAAAATTCCCTTTTAGGGAAAAACATGAAGTTTAAAAAACTACCAAAACGGAATACAGAAGCAATATTATTATTTCAGAACAAGAATTATGAGTAATAAAATGCAAAAGTGGAAATATCTGTCAGTTATCGAAGAAAAATGTCGAGATTTGCATGCTTAGGAAGAAGAGGAAGCTTTATGCAAAACAGTAAAGGTTATAAAACGTTTGCAGAATTTGTCAAGTTTAAGTCGATATTTCCAGCTGTTTTAATGTTACGAAAACAAGGGGAATGCTTCTGATGTAGTTCGTGAATTTCCTCACAAAAAGAACCGATGGTGTGGATCTATTTCTACCAAAGGAATCCGAGCCTTGATTGAGAGATTTGAAGAAACAGGGAAACTAGGAGCTCAGCTTGGAAGAAGGCATAAACGTATCACACCGGTACTTATTGATGCCATCAAGACAGATGTTGACGCATAGTCACGGACATCTGAATTTGGGGGCATTATCGATCGCACAGTTTCTCGACGGACAGTCTATTTTTACAGCACTGTCCGAAAAGTACCCAGAAATATAATGCACTACTTCCCATACAAGAACTGCTATACCCAGGAACTGCTTGATCGGGACAAGCCACAACGTTTCTCATCCACAGTCGGTTTTCTCAACAGAATGAATCTGCCATGGCCTTGGAATTGCAGTGAGGAGTGACGAAACTCATTTCTACCTCAATACGACAGTCACTACACATAATTGCCGCATTTTGGCTAAGAAGAATACGCAGATACACACTGAATTTCACCAACGGTCTCCAAATGTCTCTGTCTGATGTGGATTCACGGCGACATTTATCCTTGGGCTATTCTTTGAGGAAGTTGGTGCAAACTGACAAAATCTAATCTCTTTTGAATAGATATTTTTCTTAAGCAGGCAAATCTCGACTTTTTTCTCCTACATTTGACAGGTTTTCCCAGTTTTGCGTTTTATTACTCATTATTATTACTCTGGATTGTTAATAATGTTTGTGTATTCCGTTTGGGTCATTTATTGAGTTAAATTTCATATTTTTCTCGAAAAGGGATTTTTTTTTCAAAAATTCTCTAAAAATTTTCTTTCGGATTTCCGTGAACGCATCTAGCGTATAGCTCATGTATAAAATTTCGTTGCATTCCGTTCACAAAATTGTTCTGTAGAATGCCATTTATTGCGAAAATTTAATTATAACCTCCTGGTATATTCATAATTGTAGATATATTGATGTGAACATGATACATCTTTAAGATTCCATTCTAGTAAAAATTATTAACAAAATAATTTTACCAAAGTATATCTTTCAAAATGATTCTTTTTCCCCTCAAAATTTCTTTATTTTTGAAAATTTGTAATTTTTTTTCTCTGTTCCCTTTCAAAATTTAGAAGCGCAAGTTCGTTTGCTACTGCCACCTGATTTAGCTGGAAATGAAGCTTCTCTCTATCCACTTGTGCTGTTTGCGTAAGTAAAGTGATTTTTTTAAAGTAATAAATATTAATTAATTATTAATTTATCTAAGTGTTTCCCTGATTCAACATTTCAAACAAAACATTTTACTTATATAACAACCTAAATTTAAATTAATTTATAAGGCCCTATTACGAAATCATATTTTTTCGAAATTGAATTTTAGAATAATTTAAAGTAAAAATTAAACTATTTATTATTTATATGTTTCTAAATTTATTACTATCAATGAAATAATTTTAATATGTTTTTCTATGTCGATGGGAAATATATATTATATATAATGAAGGAAAAAAAGGATATTTTTGGAAGCAGCAATTTTTTTATACTGTATTAAATACTCCTAATGTGTGCTTTCCTTTCGTTTTAAGAAATATTAGTTACTGTCTGTAGTATTTTCATTGCACTTTCGTTAGCTTATAATTATGTAGAATTTTTCCAAGATTTTATATAGTTTTATAAACAATATCAGGTGTCTTAACTTAACTTTATAAGCTTTTTTTTTACTTAAATATATTACTTGGGACAGGGCAACAAAAGAAAAATTGATTCAATATACTTTTATTTGTATAAAATCGAAGAACTAATGAAGTATATATATATATATATATATATATATATATGTATTTAAACGTATATTTTAAGCACTGGTACTTTTTATTTATCTCTCAGCCGGTTAAAAAATAAAATTAATTTATGTCTGAGATTACAAAGTAGAATTAACTAGTTTACAATATTATTTAATGTCATTTACAAGAAATGTATTCGTCTCTAAATCTAGTACAAATTCTGTCTTTAAGTATTTGTTTACTACTTATTTTTAAATATCTCAGAGAAAAACTTTTGAAAAATATCTTAGTTGAAGTGTTGATTCAAAAACAACTCTAAGTTAAATATAATTTTTATGCTAGAGTACTTTATTTATATTTAAGGAACGCAAAATTATGTTGAATACTTTATTTACTTTTCAGAGTTTTGCATGTTTTGGAATAAATGAATTCTGTTTTCGTACATAGAATCTTAAATTATTAAAAACATTTTTTTCTAATTCACGATCCATTTGTTAAAATTTTAATCTTTAACTGCTTTTAAAATGATGAATTTCATATTAAAATGTGAAATTCCAGACGTACAATTTGTGTTTTATAAATGACTAAATTTCAAATTGTTAGGTCGGCTCCATTTTAAAAGTTGAAAATTTCTTGCAAAATGTAAAAATAAACAATTTTTATGTACATTTGCAGAAACTTTAAATAGATAAAAATGCTACAAAATCATTTATTTAAACAGTTTTTAAATGCTGCGATTTCAAAATCCTTGCACTAATATATTATTGATAAATATTTAATTGAGCGTATTTTTAATTAAAGTTAAAAAAAATGCTTGACTTTTTGAATGAAAATTTCAAAATCTGTCTGATTTGTACTACATATTCCTTAAGTATTGATAAATAAAATGCATTGACTTACTAGTATGCAAGTTTTCAATGGAATACTAAAAAAAAAACTTTTATCATGGGAAAACTAACGTGCTCGACTAGTTTGAATAATTGTTTTTAGGTGTTGAAGTTGGGGTCATTAGGAAATAAAAAAGGGGTGGGGGAAGGGGTTAAGGAATGAGAACTATGAAGAAATATGGTACAAAACAGGATAATCTTATTCTGTTTTCCTAAAAATTAGCTAAATATTAGAAAAACAACTTAAGATTCTAACTTATAAATATATATTTAAATGAGATTTTTAAACGATAATTTGGGTACTAAAAAGGGGACATCTCATAAGCAATCTTAAAACATTCAATGAAATTTAGAACAATTACGTAATAATCCCTTTAGAGAATGTAACAAACCGTAGGTTTTAACATTTTATACTTACAGCTATTTTTAGCATAAAACATTAATTGTTTGGGCGAAAAAAATCACTAGCAATAAACTTTAATGCTGATAAAATATTTAACTCTTAAAATATTGTTTATCCTGGGGTTTTTCAAGACGGATCAGGAAGCATATCAATGAAATTAAAATTACATTATGTCCAATGTATTTTTATTTAAGTTGTTTTCCGTAACATGGACAATTTTTTAAAAATTTTATAAAAATACAGTCAAACCTCTATATAACAAAGTCGCTAAATCCCAGAAAAAAACCCGTTAAATGGAAAATTCGTTATATAGAGGATCATCTTTCAATATACTTTATAAGCTACATAAAACAAATTTTAAATTCATAAACACTAAATATTAAAAAAGTAATAATTCACACCTTTTAAAAAATTAATGAGTTTTTATTTTATTCATCTTACCCATCAAAAAACAATGAAAGAAATACGGCAAAGAAAACAAGAAAAAAGAATGACGAGGAATTCACTGTATTTTCAATATTAAGAAAATAATTTTTTACTAAAATTAATGAATTTTAACGATGTTTTATAATTTAAAGCATACAAGTAACATTAAATATACATTATTTTGTAATTAGAACACGGGGACACAGGACAACACCATTGAGGGTGAAAGATGATATCGAAGATGTTTCTAGTGAGCTGGGCAATGGGGGTCAAAGGTTGCACTTCTTGGATGAAATATCCAGAACTCTATTGCTCTCGGTGAGTTAGGACCTTATAAGACCAGTTCAAGATTTGTGACCACCATAAAATGTGTTAAAGGGAGAATCCATTATATCGAAAATATACTTCGCTATTAAGATGTCATTTTACAAAGAAAATCGTGAAATATTCAAGCGTCCAGGAAAATGTTTTTTTTTTATAGAAAAATTCCTAATATTGAGGTTTGACTGTAGTACATTTTTTTCTTCCAAAACAAGCTGTGATACATGTTATTTATTTAATAATTAAGATTATTTAAGCCTATTTATATTCTTTAAAACAATAAATTCTTCCGTAAATCAATTTTCTAAAAACTGTTCTACGATCCTAGTCGAATGCCTTAAATGTACATGATATATATTTCAGAGCATCAGAAAAATAATAGCAAAAAATATGTCAAAATACAAATAGTGACTATATGTCGTATTAAGCAGAATCTAATGAATTTAATTTGTACTTATGGATTATTGAATAGGCTCATGACTCGTTCTGAAAAATTTAGCAGTATTTGAAACTGCTGAATATCGTATTTATTCGAATCTAAGCCGCAATCGAATCACAACAATTTTTGTGAAAAAGAAAAAATAGTGTAAAATTGTTTATCTATAGCCAAGTTTACTAAATTAAAATAAATTCAATATGAAAGCTAAAAAGATGTGAATAACTAGCTATTTTAACAGTATTATAAACTTTTAAACTCATACATGTACCTGTAATTGCTCTAATTTTAACGCACAAGAAATATACCCTTCTTCGATTCTAAGCCGCACCCGATTTTCAGTAGATTTAACATCGGGAAAAAGGGGTTGCTTGGATTCGAGTAAATACATTGTTGAGAACCTATTGAAGAATCACATTGTAAAATCAAGACAGGTGAATTCCGATCAAATCATTCATAACTGTAGTTGTAATTTAAACTAAAATAAATCCAAATTATTAAAAAAAATGCTTCTCATGGTCTACATGGTGTCAAGACTAGGAACCTAATAAAAAATAACATTAATTTAATTTTTGCTTGGAAATTTTTGATTTACTTAGGGGACAAAAAGAAAATTTTCAGAGGTAAAGAGGCTTTTGAATAGGAAATTATTGAAATATTTTTTCTCACACTATAGCGAGACTTAAGGCACATGTTAAGCTCATGTTTTATACCGTGGCACAAAATATAACCAAAAGACGGTTGTGAAAATATTTAACATACGAAAAAGAAATCATTCAAGGCATTTCAGTTTGAGTACCCAGTGTTTTTTCATAATATGCTTCATTTTATTTTGAAGCGATCACAAACTATATAAAATGCTCACCAAATTGCACAATAATTATCTACAGAGAGAATATATAAAATGTCCCTGCTTGTGCAAAATGAAACTGAAGTTTTTCCGATACGTTGAAAAGATAATAAGTATTTCAAACTAACTAATGACCGCAATAGCTTGGTGGTTACAGTCCTAGCTGTGACGTTTACGAAATAGCCATTCCGAGTCCTAGTTCCAAAGGAGACCTGTAGTGTGTAAAGGCTGATGCACGTTAAATCTACTGAACACTCAAAGTACTCCTGTTGGGCTGTTGTGGAAGTTAAAGAAGGGATGCATAGCTCAGGTGTTGGTCGTCCACGTCTCTTGAATGGGTCTCAAAGCTACTAGGTTTTTAAATAACAGACTCGTGTTGCTTCAGAGTGTGAGTACTTCAAAATGTAAAAGTAAAATTATCCAATAAAAATAAATAAAAAAAATCGTAGTTTTGTGGTGCAGCGACGACTCCTTCGTCAAGTCGCAAACAACAAATAACAGGAATAAGACCTTAACGACTGGTCCTAATAGGAATTCCTTTAGCCTCAGTCGTCTAAGGCATGCACGGCATATCTGCGGTCCGGTAGGTCGGCGGATCAACGGATCAAACAGACACCTGAGCCAAGGTCAACAGCTAGTAGCCAAAATGGTGACCCAGGAATTAAACACTAGATAGCAGCACATCCTAACGATACTGGTTTATTATGCATTCAGTCCATATAGATTCTAAGACATCTTAATACATCATGACTAGTGATTAACGATGACAACGACACATGCGTCGACACTCCATCTCAACAAGAGATTGGCCAGAAAGTTAACAGAAAAAAATTCCAACGATACTCAAACTTAATGGAGAAGTATAGCAATTGGAGTAATTGGCTGAAAAAACAATCTTCTCACAGTATCGTCAAGAAAGTCAAACAGAAAAAAACACTTTCTTTACTCACTAGGAAGTGGATATGCAGCGGCGCCTTCTTCTACAAGTTTCAAGCAACAAATGACATGAATAAAAACCCTTGACCGCTGGCCCTAATAGGGGTTTCGGATTTTTTTCATCTCAGTCGTCTAAAGCATGAACGGCGTAGCTGCGGATCAATAGGTTGGTTTATCAAATAAAAACCCGCGTCAAGGTCAACAGCTAGTTGCTGAAGTGGTATACACCTCACAAAATAAAAACAAAAGGCAAAAGAGAAAAACCCTGGAAAGCCTTCCAAGCAACTCAGTTGTTAACATATTTTGCATTTTAAAGCTTTGCAAGGAACTGAATTGGGAGAAAGAGAAATTAATTTACAACATTTATTTTCATCAAAAGCTTGAAACTGTATTTACGTGTATGAACATAATATATAGAATGTAAATATAACTCAAACTACCGTTAAGAAAGCATTAAGATGTCTCAGGGTGTTAATTTTTTCTTGAGGGGTGACAATTTACAAACACAGGTAGAATTCTTTTAAATTTAAATTAAATAAATCGAATCTTTTGCACATTATTTGCAAGGAATTATGACTCCAAAAAAGTATAACATGTTTGAAATATAATCATAGTTTTAAAAATTACAAGCATATGAAAATTCTGTAATAAATATTAAGTAATTTTTGCATTGCGCATGCTATTTTCTAAAATAGTAGACTCTGATGTATAAAACTTTACAGAATTACAAAATGTATCATACTTTTTAATCCCTACATCATTTAAGAATAATATATCTTTTGTATTTCTAAATATTTGAAAAAAATTGGAATTTTTTTTTTAAAATTTTAAAAACCTTTTTTATTTTTTAAAAAAATATAATTTTTTATTCTACTAATATAATATTACTACAATGTAATAAGGATACATGTAACTTTATAAATCAACTTATAGCTAGTAATTAAAACTACTACTTTAGAAAATAGCATGCGCAAAGTAAATAAATATTTCTTATTGAAAAGTTTCTTATTTTCATATGCTTATAATTATCAAAATTATTATATTTTAAACATTTTATACTTTTCTGAAGCTCCTTTATAATGTGTAAAAGATTTGATTTATTTAATCTAAATTTAAAATAATTGTACCTGTTTGAAAATTGTTTATATTTTCAGCCCTCTAGAGAAATTTAACACTCCTGAGATATCTTAATGATAGTAAAGGTAGTTACTAAAAAGTTAGGTGGCTCTTAAAATGTATAAATGTTTTGTTTTTTTTTGCAGCGATGGCTCTCCCGGGTCTCAGTTGGTAACGGAAGAATTTAAAATCCACTGGGGGACATACTTGTCTGGAAGACGGAACCAAATCTACGCTTGGATTGATGGAAGAGGAAGTGGAAATCAGGGGGATAAAATGTTGAATGAAATCTATTACCATCTAGGGACTGCGGAAGTTCAAGATCAAATCGATGTTATCCGGTAGGTGCCACTCCCATTTACACAAGCTAAGTTGATGTTCTGTAAAAAAAAGCATTTTATTGTGCATATCATTATTTAAAACTTAGAAAATAATTTTGATTTAGTATAGCGGTAAGGGTCCGTTTTTATTTTAAAAAATTGTGTATTTTTCAAGTGTTACAAATTTAAAAATAATATACAGTAAATGTGAATTTGTTTATGAAAAAAAAATAATAATATCAGCTGTTACACAAAACAGATATCAAAGGAAAACGTTTGGATTACAAAATAATATAATTCATAAATTGAAAAATTTTCTTCTGGGAAAGTATTTCGTAGCATTATGCATAACTATTATATTATATTTGATTTAGAATATATAAATCATTTAATCAAATAAAATTGTTATTCATTTGATTTTA
Source organism: Trichonephila clavipes (assembly GCA_019973935.1). Taxonomy (NCBI): domain Eukaryota; kingdom Metazoa; phylum Arthropoda; class Arachnida; order Araneae; family Nephilidae; genus Trichonephila; species Trichonephila clavipes. The sequence goes on along the minus strand of BMAU01019819.1, from coordinate 139,078 downwards.
ATGCTTTTTAAGTAGTCGAAACAGTTGATATCGAGTAATTATTATGAATGTACTATTATAACATACAAGTTATTCGGTCTTTTTAGAAATATAGATTTACATTAATGATGGCCTTTCTTAAAATATATTCTTAAAAAAAAGCTTTTAAAGTATAGTTTAACAGTTTAACGTAAACAAATGTTTCATACTTTTAAAACTGCCAAATTTTCTAAATTTTACTTTATCAAACACTTTTTTACATTTAAATTTCCAAATTCATGAAATTATTTTAACTGATCAGAATAGCATTATGGCATTTTAAAAGTTAATTTTGTAATTTTTCTTCATTCAATTGAGTTTTCGGGGAAATTGCGTAAATCTTTAAAGAATTCAAATCTCTGACTAACATTACATTTACATCTTTGAATTTAAAGTATGCATATCTTCAAGAATGACATAAAAATGTTGTAATACATGCCTACAACTTTTGGTACTTTTAAACATGCGTTAGCTAGGTTAGGGGCAGGCAACCTATGGCACACGTGTCACATGTGGCATGTAATACAATTCTCAGTGACACTGCACTACTCTACACATTTGTAAACTTTTGAGTAGATGGGCAAATTTGCAATGGACCATCTCAGGCATTTTCAGAATGGGATTCATGACATTTACGAAATTACGAAAAATTATGAACGATAACTCTTAAGATAAATTTGCAGCTATTTTGCAAATAATTAACTGTAATTGCTGGAGAGATTTATTTGTCTGAAGAGAGAAACTTGCATGCACTCTGCTTTCCTGTTCTGGCTCTATATATCTAACAAAAGGAGGGCACGACTAAAGAAATTCATTTGGCGGAGAGATTTTGTGTAATTGTAGTACTTCTTCAGAGTGTTCAACCCTCAATATAATTCCGCCGAATGGCCAGTCCATTTGGAGAAAATAGCTTCCGACACTTAAATTTTGATTACCTCTAGCGTCACAACGGCGTGGTTGATAGAGTAACTGTCTGCCACGCGACCGGTCAAGGTTCCAGTCGCGCAAACGGTTTCTTCGTTTTATTTTTTAAAGTCATTTAATTAATTTTTACAATTAAATATATTTTTTAAAAAAAAAAGGTTTATTAAATGATATTTTACATAAATATTTTGTACTTTAAAAAGTAAAATAATTACTGTAATTATATAAATATTTACATTATATTTTAAAAATATAATTATTAATAAATAATATTTATTTTAAAATATATATTTTTTATAATAAACATTAAATTACATTTTATATATAAATTAGTTACAAATGGTTTTATAATATGAAATATAATATATTGTAAATAAAATTATATAAAGAATTATGTACTTGTTTTGTAATTATATAAAATTTTTAATAAGTTATTTTTGAATAAATTTATATAATTGTAAAAATAATTAAATGAATTTAAAAAATAAAACAAAAAAATCGTTCGCGAGACTCGAACCTTGGCCGGTCACGTGGCAGACAGGTATACTCTATCAACCACATCATTACATTATTAGAGGCAGTTAAAATTTAATTGTATAAAAACTAAGCATGTATTTCGAAGGCTGTTTTCTCCGAATTGACTGGCTATTCGGCGGAATAACGTTGAGGGTTGAAAACCCTAAAATAATACTACTATTACACAAAGTCTCGTCCCCAAAGGAATTTCCTTAGTCGTGCCCTACCCTTGTAAATAAAAATTATTTCCTCATATGAAAAATACTGCGAATACACAAAAAAATTGTTTCACAACTGAATACTCAGAATAGTGCCAAATTGAAAGTCACACTTTATACCCATGATTTTGCTATTAGAAATGGGAGCGGTGTAAGCACTAGGTTCGCATTAAAACTTTTAATTATTCTTTTGTTTAACTATAATGAATACTTATAGTTTTTGTTGTATATTTCTCATTTTAATGAATATTTTTAAAGTACATAAGGCACTATGTACAAATTTATTTTCCTGTATTAATATATAACAAAACTATAAATCTATATTTTTTATTTCTATTTTCTAACTCTACATTCCTTATAGCGGAAATCAAATTGTTTCAATACAGTGTGACACGCTAAATTATATTTGTAGATTGGTTTGGCACACGACAGCTAAAAGTTTGCCGACCCCTGAGCTAGATCATATGATTCATCATTATGTTACTTACAAATAAAAAATCGCCAAATCGTGTTTCTAGACCAGATGATTTCATATATTCAAGTTTATGCTCACGACCAATCTCGTTTCCACATGATGCTTTATGAATGTTTTGCGATTGGCGTTGACAGAATTCAGAATATTGTGCAATTATGATGCTACGAAAGTAATAAATATAAATCAATGATGATTGTCCACTTTGATTAAATCATTTTATTTACATTAATGTTTGTTCTTTTTTTTTACCAGATATTTGAGAGACAACCTTCCTTTCATTCACCCGACGCATATCGCTATATGGGGTCAATCGTATGGAGGTTTCGTGGCAGCTTCTGCCCTTGCAGCTGAAGATACTGTCTTCAAGTGCGCTGTCGCCATCGCACCCATCACTGACTGGATTTACTACAGTAAGTCAACATCGCTTATTCACGGTTCTGTAGATACACTGTATTGTAATTAATAATGTGTTTCAAATTAAAACTTCGTTCAATGAAAGTAATGGTGGAATAGGAAGTTCACGATTAACTTGTAATCAAAAAATAAATATTAAACAGCAGGGTAATTAAACGTTCAAAAATCAAAAATTGTGAATTAAGATTATTCTGATTAATGTTATAAATACATTTGGACCTCTATGTAAAGAAGTCGCTAAATGCCGAAAAAAAGTTTGATGTATGGAAAATTCGTTATATGGAGATCATCTTTCAACATACTTCATAAAACACAAAAAACAAATTTAAAGTTTGTAAACGTTATATATTAAAAAAAGTAATTATGCATGCCCTTTTGTAAATTAATATATATTACCGTGGCCACCTGGTGGCCACGGTAGCCTAGTGTTTATGATTACAGACTTGAAAACGGCTGTAACCTATTACAACTGAATGCCTGCCGTGTAGAGGAGGTGATGCTCATTTAATTCGATGAGGTTTAAAAGTCTCCCGTTGGCGTGGTATTTTAGTGAGGACAGCGGGGGTCCGGCTCAAGTGTCTTTCTCATCACTTGACAATGGTTCAAAATATCAAAGTCCGTTGATAAAACAGCTTATGTTGCTTTATAGTTGAGGCTAATAAATATTTGGTCATTCTAAAAAAAAACATTGCACTTTATTCCAATTCTGAGAAGAAGCATTATATACAGTAAAACCTTGACATATCTACCCCGACTTGTGCGAAAATGGAATTACGTGATTTTTATGGCTCATTCATTCGTTGTTTGTTTAAGCGCTTAATTTTATCAATTTAAGTGAGTGAGTGAATATAAATGTCGCAATGTTCAGCTACACGAGGGCTTTTGGCGTTGGACCACGTCATTTTGAACCATGATCAAGGGACGTTGACGACATCTGAGTTGCCCCCCTCTCCTGACTACCACACCATCGGGAGAACGTTTCAGCTCTCGGAAGATTTATCGTGCATCGCTGCCCTACACGGCGAGTCTTTAGTGGTACTGGGATCGAACTCATGACATGCCTGCCATGATCCGATACCTTGACCACTGGACTACCGCAGTCCCCTTCATCAGTTTTAGATCCTGATGAAATTGGTAATGGAATTGAAGAAGTTGCCAAAGTCACCAGGAAAAAAACATTTAGAAGTGGGGAGGTTCAAGTATTCTAGATTCTTGTAATCTATCAATTGATGAAATCATAAATATGCCAGAGCAAGACATTGAAGAACTTGAGTCTTTAGAACCAGTTTAATCAAAAAATCGAATGACAGTTGAGAATTTAACAGAAGTTCTAAGTTTAATTGAAAAATGTTTCACAAAATTTAGAGAATGTAGATTAAAACAAAAAGTGAGTTTTTTCAACAAATCAAGGAATACAAAACTATTAGCATGTTACGAGGAAATTTTCTGGGAGAAAAATAATCTTTGAGCCCCTATAGAGAGAGAGAGAGAGGAGACAGAAATTACTTTATGTTAGATTTTATGAGACCTTATAAAAATAACATAAAATGACTTCGGCTTGCCATTTTGTATGTGTGTTATTTAAGAAATAATCTAACATTGTTTTTCCCTATATAACAATTTTTTCGGCCCCATATAAAAATAATTTATAATCGAAATCATACCCCGATCACTCAGCCCCACCTATCGTGTAAGATTGGGGGTATTGATGCATATATTTTTATGAATAAGATTTTTTATCGACTGTAAAATTATGCTCCCTGTATTAAAAATAAAATTTCTATTTATAGCACCCCACAATAATTTTGAAATATCTGGCAAATAAAAATGGATATTTAACTTCCACTTAAGACCCCATTTATCCTTTAAGAATAGAAAACAGAATGAGTTTCCCGTAATAAAAAAAGTAGCATTTTTTTTAAAAAAAATACTTCTTTCTTTTGTTAAGAGGAAGAAGTCACTAGCTTTATAATATATTTTTTTGCTCATTCACAGTAAATATTTCAATGGTATGTAACATAAAAAAGTTTCAAGGAAAGCATTTAACTGTTTAAAATGGCTGTTTGACTCCAAGTAGCTTGTGACTTTTCAAATGACGATGGTTTTTTTTTTGTATCAGGCATTTAATACATCTTTTAAAGAAAAATTGGATACAAAACGTTATTTAAAATGCATTGGAATGACATTTTAAGTTAAACTATTGAAAAGAAACTGAAAAAGTACAAAATTAGGATAGGAAATCATACTTATCGAAAAAGTAATTACACCGTAATCATTCTAAACATTTTTCTTTTATTTATTGGATTAACGTAGTTGAAAGTTTTTACCGAAAAGTAAAACCATTCAATATAGCAATAAATGCTATTAGCTTAAAAAAAGCAAGTAATATAAAAAAAAAAATCCTTAGCCCATTTCTACTTAGGTTAAGAAAGAAAAAAATTATTTTATTTACTTTTTATTAAAACATTACAATTGATACAAATATATTTATACATATGACATAATCAGAATATTAAGTGGCAAAATAGAAAGTGATTCTCATTTCTATATATGGTGTTGAACCATGATTTTTGTTCGTTACTATTTATTAGATAATTAACTTTAGCTAATGAATTAATACTTGAAGAACTCTATTAATGGGAAATGTCAGCCATTATAAGTTTGTCAGGGCGTGGGTAGCCTAGTGGTTAGAATATCGGACTCCAGACCAGAAGGCCTGGGTTCGATATCCAAGGCCACCAAATACCATCCGAGTACGTGCTCGTTAAATCCGTGGGTCCGTAGTCTTGTGGGCTGAGTCATCAGCGCTGGGACTGGAAAATATTTCCCTCCACTTCAGCTTACATGCAGAAATTGTGGAGGTGGAGATAGAGGTGGTGTCGCCATCTATCGTTCCTTCGGGGAATTTCACCGAGCTAAATCTTACTGCCACCTGTATGGTTCTCAAGGCTAACGACACAGTCGTACCTCTAGTCCCATGCCACAATGAATTTCGTGGGCCTCGATCTGACTACGTCAGACAGGTGGCCTTAGAAACACCTATTATAAGTCTTAAAAAATGTATTTGAACTTGACAGGATAAATAGAAAGTATTTTATTAACGATTGAATATTTGAACAAGATATATATATATATATATATATATACCGGGTCATCAAAAACGCAGTATAAATTTGAAAAATTAATAAATCACGGAATAATGTAGATAGAGAGGTAAAAATTGACCCACATGCTTGGAATGACATGGGGTTTTATTAGAACTAAAAAAAATAAAGTTCACAAAATGTCCGACAGATGGCGCTTCATCTGATAAGAAAAGCAATACTTAGCATAACAAATTAAGACAAAGCAAAGATGATGTTCTTTACAGGAAATGCTCAATATGTTCACCATCATTCCTCAACAATAGCTGCAGTCTAGGAATAATGTTGTGAACTGCACTGTAAAGCATGTCCGGAGTTATGATGAGGCTTTGGAGTCGGATGTTGTCTTTCAGCATCCCTAGAGATGTCGGTCGATCTCGATACACTTGCGACTTCAGATAACCCCAAAGCCAATAATCACACGGACTGAGATCTGGGGACCTGGGAGGCCAAGCATGATGAAAGTAGCGGCTGGGCACACGATCATCACCAAACGACCTGCGCAAGAGATCTTTCACGCGTCTAGCAATATGGGGTGGAGCGCCATCCTGCATAAAAATCGTACGTTCCAGCAGGTGTTTATCAGCCAGGCTGGGGATGATGCGATTCTCTAACATATCGGCGTACCGCTCACCCGTCACGGTAGCAGTTACAAAACCAGAATCACGCATTTACTCGAAGAAAAAAGACCCGTTAACGGTAGATGTGGTAAATCCAACCCATACCGTGACTTTCTCGTCGTTCAATGGAGTTTCCACGACAGTTCTAGGATTTTCAGTAGCCCAAACTCTGCAGTGTTGACAGACTCTCGGAGCGTGAAATGAGCTTCGTCGGTCCACAACAAGTTACTCAACCAATAATCATCTTCCGCCATCTTTTGAAACGCCCACACCGCAAATGCCCTCCAAATCACGGAATCACCAGGTATTAATTCATGATGCCGATGGATTTTGTACGGATAGTATCGGAGGGTACGCCTAAGTGCCAACCAAACAGTAGTGTATAAAATGCCGGTGCGACGTGCGACTGCACGGGCGCTGACTTCCCCATGCATAGACGAACCCGCTAAAGTCTCCATTTCATCCTTAACCGTCTCAGCAGCATTCCGCCGTGTGCTCGGTCGGCCACTACGGGGTCTATCGTCTAAACAACCCGCCGCTTCGAACTTCGAAATCATTCTCGCCACAGCTGCATTTGTCAACGGACCTTTACCCCTTCGAATCCCCTTCGTATGCCGATAGGAACGTAACGCTGCACTAGCACATTCCCCATTCTGATAACACAGCTTCACTAACAGTGCCTTTTCAGGTAACGTCAACATGGTGCGACTGCTGGTGCAACTGATTCTCTCTCTCATGACAGCCTCTTTTCTACGCTATTTTCATGCGGAGTCACTGACGTTTTGTTGTCCAGCGCCATCTGTGAACATCGGACATTTGTGAATGTTATTTTTTTTGTTCTAATAAATTTTTACCTCTCTATCTACATTATTCCGTGATTTATTAATTTTTCAAATTTATACTGACTTTTTGATCAACCGGTATATATATATATATATATAGGGATATTGTGAACTAATAGTAGGGATTGAGAACAATTTATAGGGTGAATAATATCAAAAAGTGTTTTGGAACCTGAATTCAAAAATTAATTTATATATTTTTTAGACATATAACAATCACTTATACTGGACTTTGTTTCAGGTTCGACCTACACCGAGAGATACATGGGTACACCTCTTCCCCAAGACAACCTCAAAGGGTACGAACGATCGAGTCTGATACGAAAAGCTCACAGATTTAAAGGGAAGAAGCTTCTTCTGATCCACGGCACAGCAGATGGTAATCTATCTCCGTGTTCAGAATAAATTATCTTTCCTCGTGCACAGATTAAGTTTTATTTCGAAAATATTTTACAAATTGATACGTATGGATAAAATGTCGAGTGGAGTAATCACTACGACCTTAAGATTGAAATCATGTGTAAAACAATTCTACACGAATGAAGAATGGACATTACTTTCTGGATAAACTCAATCGTAAATTATGCACTTGCAAACTGTTGAATGTACATTATATATATATATATATATATATATATATATATATATATATATATATATATATATATATATACATAAATGTACTACATAAAAGAAACGGGTGGAAAGATCGCAAATTTTAATAACCGCCTTTAAATCCTTGCACCCTTGCATTTCTGTGGAACCCCTTTGTAGCGAATCAAGATTTTTTAAACGGAACAGACTTACAAAATTTCTAGTTTTTAGATCCAATAGTTTAAAAATGGGTATATTTATCTATAACACCAATTAAGCCCCCGCAACGTCCCTTAGAATTTATTATTCGCTAAACCCTTTTTGTAGCGGACCTCTAGTCCTTGAAAGAAGATGCCTACCAAATTTCAAGTTTGAAAGTCTAATTGTTCAGAAACGGAAATATTTATCTATAATGCCCCCCAGGCCTCCTATAACGTTCCTTAGAGTTCAATTTTACTAACTCAGAAACCTTCACCTGCATGCGTCCAACTATTTCCCAAACTTTCATCGCAATCGGATGAATGGTTTAGGAATGCTTAAGAGACGTGCAGACACAAACATTCTTTTTTTATTTATATAAACTATTTGTTTATCCAACGCCCTTGCTTGGCTTCTTGACTATTTGACGCCGATCGTTCAAACGGCTTCTTTTGTCGGGAATTCATCGTGTTCAGTGTAATGGAGAAGGGGATCGTAATCCATCCTGGCATGAAGGTTGAGTGGGAATAGTAAGTGAGTGAATATTAAAGTCACACTGTTCTGCTACACGAGGGCTTTTGGTGACGGACACGTAACTTTGAACCACGTCAAGTGACGTGGATGATACCTGAGCTGGAAACTCCCTCTCCTCACTACCATACCAACCACACCAACGGGAGGACGTTTCAGCTATCGACAGATTTAGCGTGCATCACTTCCCTACAAGGTGGTTCTTTAGTGATATTGGGTTCGAACTCGTGACAAAGCCAGTCACGATCCGATACCTGTACCACTCGGCTACCACGACCACAGGTTGAGTGAGCAGCCAGGCCGAGTCGGTGGAGGTATACTTTCAAAAAGTCATGTCCGCTGGTTGGATAAGAGTGGGCAATGGCCTCGGCTATCTCCAGACCCCTTGAGATAGTACCCACAACTAAAGGGGTTTCCTATGGATTTCCAAGGTTCTTGGGGTTCTTTTGAGTCCTGAAATACATTAGTCAATATAAGTGGTTATAATGTTATTTTCTCTTCTGGGACTTCCGGTTGAGAAGATTCGGCTTTTTGGTTAGCTGTCTCATTACCGGGGATCCCAACATGACTTGGGATTCATTGTAAGACTTGAGTACAATCATATGTAATTTAGTTCAGCACTGAATTGTGTTACTGCTTAAGACTGAAATTGCAGCTTTTGAGTTGATAAGGAAGACAACTTTCTTGAGACCTAGGCCAGTGGCGAATAGTTGTGGTGTAGCATCACAGACAGCTGAAACTCACCATAGTAATTTTTAATAACGTTTTTTTCACACGGCTAATGAGTCTTCAAATAGCCGGCAAAATCATCCAGAAGCGAATCCATTCGTTTCTTACAAGTATGAATTGTCAGTATATTCTAAACTTTTGGAAACCTCTTGGAAATAAATTGGATGCTCGGAGAGAGAAAGAGAGATAATGGCTATCACTGTTACATAATTAGCACCATCCAAGGAGCACGTGTTGTTTGTGGAATGCCATGGACGCACATACACACACACACATGTAACAGTTATTTTCTCATAAAACCTACTCTACTACGAACGAATATTATAATTTAGATGTAATGGGGGGTTTGTCATATATTCACTGTAAGTAATAAGTAAAAGACAAATTTGAATTTTTTATTAGAATATTTTCTTAAACGGAAGTACAAGCTTATTCATAATTTCTTCCAAGGTTTCGAAGTGCTATAGTGAAAAAGAAAAAAAGATCTAAGACAAGCACCGCAGAGCAAATGAGAGCATTTGAAAGAATTCGAAAACAATTCAAGAGTTATTTACATACGTCGTAGGTGTTTCACGTGTGAAAACTTGGTTATACTGCATAAGTCAACACCATAGTCCAGTTCCTGCCAAACGCCTCTCAGCAAGGTATTATCGACGTTATTTATTGCACGTGTTGTCCTTCCCCGCAGTTCTGCTAAATCACACGGCAGAGGAGTTACAAAAACTTGGTCTTATGTAAAAAGACCATGTTTTTGGATGACACGTATAACACGTAACGTCAATAACATTGATAGTACTATACTCCCGGAAGGGATCAGGAACTCGACCATCGCATTGCTGTATGCCGTGTAACCAAGGTTTCACATGTAGAGGAAATATAAGGAATGTAAAGAAGACCTAAATTGACTTTGTTTTCTTTCAAATGCTCTTTTTTTGGCTACATTTTTCTTAGAGTTCTTTTTTAAATTAATTTTATTTCATTTTTATTTGCTTCACATAGAGTTTTGAAATTTTGGAGCGAAATATGTAACCTAACCTAATAATTATGTAAGCAGGGAATAACCCTGCATTTTTCGTTGCAAAAGTTTAAATAGAACTGACTTTTTACACTTATAAATAAATTATAAAAATGCAATGTGGATAAATTATTTTCTTTTGAACTAGCAGTTAATCATATAAATTGTGAGATTAATTTGCGAATGAAATTGACTACGGAAAATAGATGCTGTGGTTATGAGTTTGGGTGCTTGTGTGTAAATTTCGTTAAAATTCGAAATAATCATTTATCACTTCTCAAAGCTAATTGTAATACTTTCATAACTGTGTATTCTGCTCAACATAAATCAATTCCAGTTACAATTTTCCCTGTTTTTTAGTACTTTTAGTGAGGAATATTTTAACAGACAAAAAGTTTTGTTGTTTCTTTACAGTGAAACTAATCGAGGACTTTTTTTGACATAAATAATTTGATTCTTTATTTTAGTGTTTTAAAGAGTTTAATCCAATGCATTAAATGTAACTTATCTTTTATACCTTTTTTACCAACTTATTTCAGCAATGTATTAAATAATATTTTTTTAGTATACTTAAGTATCGTGATTATTGTATATTTAAAATAAATATTACTTGACGTTTCTTTCTTGTATTTTTAGTATCTGTTCACATACAACACTCAACCATGTTCATGAAAGCTTTGACAGAAGAAGGTGTTTTGTTCCAAACTCAGGTAAGTTATTCATGCAATACCACTAGAATTTACTGAGGAAAGTATATTGAATTTAAATTATACATTAAATTTAAATTTATGTTCAAAGAGAAAAAAATATATCACAACAAAACGAAAAATTACATCCCGAAGAATAATATATATTCTTACGGCGTCTAAAGACATCGCTTACCCATTTCAAAATAAGATATTCCTATTTAGTCCATTAAGAAATTAATGAATGATCTTTGCTCCTTTATTAAGAGTAGTTCCATGTAAACTAATCATGGATGAGCTAGTTCTCAATAACTTGAGCGATAATTTAATTTATAGGCGTAGACATAATACTGACTGTAATAGATAAGACAGACTTGAAAGAAACCTTAGAATGTGGAACCCTTGGATGAACCCCGTATATGTTACGAAGCTATTAATAGCATTAACACAATTTTATATTTAACATATGTTTAATTATTTACAGATTAGAATGGGATTCCAAATATTGGAAGTAAAATACAGAAAAGATTTACCATTTTTTTTTAAAAAGTACTTATCATTATTTGTTTGAATATGCATGAAAAATATATTATATTTTCATAACATAAACTATAAATTACACTAATTATATAAAAATCTTACCTACATCTACAGTTCACATAACATAAACAAAAATAAAGTATTTGAATTATTTACAAAAATATAAGGATGGAATTGTTTCTTAATTAATTAGTACGTATACGTGTCATTTACATAAAAATAGAAAAATATGTTTTAATAAATTAACTAATTATATACAAATAGATATGAAATAAACCATTTTAATACTTTCATGAATAAAAGAGGTAGTGTGGAATTTTAAGCAAGATTATATATATTTTAATAGTTACACACACACACACACACACACAAACACACATATATATATATATATATCAGTATTTTTTATAATTATTATATCTTCACCACGATGCGTAGTAGAAACTATCATAAATTGATTTCGTGGTGTAATTCAGAAGATACCTTAATTTAATTTAACAATCTTAATTTTGATACCAGATACCGACAAATTATAATGTGCGCTCACACACGTGTATACAATCGAACCTCCATATAATGAAACCCTATTGTACGAATTTACTTATATTATAAAATTTTTCCTAGAGCTAAGAACTACTATTTTCTTTGCAAAATAAGCTTCAAATAGCAAAGTGTATTTTCATTTTCTATTTAACAGACTTTTCCCCTTGCAATTCAATTTTTTTACTCTATTTTTAAAGCATTTTAGGACATTTTTCAAAATATTCCCTCTTCTATGACATTTAACGGAGATCGGTGACCTTGAACTGGTATTAGCAGGTGCCTAACTCACCAAGAGCAATGAAATGGCCATACAATTTTTTTTAAAAAAGAAAAACTCAAATAAAACTATTATATTTTATAAGGAGAAAATTTAACTACGCATTTGGTAGTGTACCTGTCATAAAATAATATATGATAAAAATTATTTATAGGATTAAAATTACAATTTATCATTAAAGTCCATTAATTTTAACATAAATTTATTTTATAACGTTGAAAATGCAGCGTATTCCTGGACACTGTTCTTTTTCCTTCTTTTCTTTAGAGATTTATTTTGAAGGATAAAAAATATAAAATAAATATTAAATTATACAAAAATGGATAATTATTCTTTTAATATTGTATAGCTCAGGAATTAAAAATTTGTTTTAAGGGGTTTTTAAAGCACATATTAAAAAGTATTCTATTTAATGAATTTTCCTTATAAAGGGCATTTTTGGGATTTAGAGATTTCGTTAAATAGAGGTCCGACTATACATACATACACACATACATATATATATATATATATATATATATATATATATATATATATATATCAGAACATACAGAAGAGCAGATTTAAACCGAAATGAAGTACTTTAACATGTGCTTCAATCCACATTTGTATTATTTGCTAAAATTCCTTTATTGTCTTGATGTAGTTCAGTAAAATATAAAGTCCATTTGTTTCATTTCCACATTTTTATTCACAAAACACAAGCGAACAAAGATCTCAAAAGACAATTAACAACAGATTTTCTTCTTCCAATTTCTTTTTCAACCCCGAGAACAACGTATAAAAAAGGACGTTCTACAACATTCCATGTCCATTAAAGGTGGTACGATATTCTGTTTCACTGTGGCATTACCCTCTGAAATGTCCAGACACATGTCAGTTACAATTGGGACTAAAAACATATTGTTTTTGAAAAATATTATCATGTTTTTCTGAAGTGTTTGATCTATATTTAAAGCAAACTAAAGTTTTAATGAATTAAAAATATATTAGATTGGGGAAAGAGAAAGTATTATTTTTTCGTTAGAGGACGATATACTTCACGAGATATCAACACTGTAGTGTTGATATCTCGTGAAGTAACAATCAAACAATTTCTAATTTAAGCTCGTGACATTTTACACTAAAACATTATTTTGCTTTTTTTTTCATTTGGTTCATTCAGTTCTGAGTTGCAGGATGTTACAAATAGAAGTCAACAAAGAGAAAATTCGGTACATTTTGCAGTTTTTCTTTGATAAAAACAAAAATGCAAGCCAGACGGCTGAAATTGTGAATGGTGTTTATAATGCCGATACTGTAACATGTAATTACGTGCAATTTTGGTTTCGTTGATTCCGTTCAGGTATTTTTGATGTTAAAGTTGCATCTCGCACAGACAGGCTCTTTGTCGAAAGTGTAGATAAAATCGCAGAAATAATCGAAGTTGACCGGCATGTTAGTAGTCGTAACGACCAGGAAGGTTCTACTGTGTATTTGTTGGGACAGGAAAGGAATAATTTATTATGAGTCGCTTCCGTAGGGGCAAACTCTAAATTCAGGTATCTACTTTTAACAACTGGACCGTTTGAAGCTAACAATTGACCAGAAATGGCCAGAATTGGCCAATAGGAGAGGTCTTGTGTTCCATCAGGACAACGCCCCGCCACAGACGTCTGTAGTGACACGCCAGAATTTCTGGGAGCTTGGCTGGGAAGTTTTAATGCATCCACCATATAGTCCGATCCAGGCACTAAGCGATTCCCACCTTTTTCTCGAATTGAATAATTTCTTGAGTGATAAGAAATTGGGATAGAGAAGATTGTGAAATTTGATTAATAGATCTTTTCGCCAATAAGGACCAAGACTTCTATGAGAAAGGCATTATGAAGCTATCTTTAAAATGGCAACAAATTATAAAAAAAAAAAAACGGTGCATATTTGACCCAATCGGGCAATCCGAAATATGTTAAATAAATTCTTAAATTTCATGCAAAAATAATGGATTTATTTCCCTCCAGCCTAATGTATATATATATATATATATATATATATATATGAATTAATCTCCGTCGAGAAGATTTTTCTTGTTAATTAAATATGTTCGTGTTGTCTTAGCATACTTGAGGATACTTGATACTTTCTACTTTTTTTAATACTCCAGAAGGACCATCTAAAACATCAAACATAAAAACAGACATCACGAAACACAAAAGTAAAAAGCAGACAGAGGTTATTACATGCTGTAGACAAATACAGAGACAAAGAGGGCGAGTCCGGTTGAAATCCTGATAATCGGGCTGAACAGTTAAAATAATTTAACACGTTAGAGTCCTGAATGATTTGACCAAGTATTAAAAATTACTGGTATGGATGCTAGAGGGAATTATTATATATATATATATATTAATATTTCTCGTTCTTTTTGTAGATTTACACTGATGAAAACCACTCTTTCAAGAATGTCTGCCGCCACATGTATCGGACAATGGAAGATTTCTTTACAAAATGCTTCACCAACCAGAAAGACGAGTATGACGGAACATGAAATGCGTGAATTGTTTTCCTTGGGAGGTAAAATTAACTGTGTATATATACATATGTATAATTTCAAAGCGATTTCGAGATGGATTAATATGAATAACTGCGTCAAAATAATTGGGTGAATTTGATACAACATTTCAGAGCATTTGTGTACAGATATCCTGTGTGAACATACACATGTGATGAATAATTTATAAAAATATCTATTTTTCCCTGAAGTATATGTGAAAGTTGCATACGCAAACCTGTGGTTTTTAAACATGTGAGCTCAATGTCTTTTCATTTATTTTAAAACTGCATTCGTTGCAAGCCGAAGTCTGTAAAGAGCTGGAAGTAGTTTCAGATGAGCTGATAGATGAGGAGACTCAAAATGGTTTGAAGTGAATTGATTAATATATATTTTTGCTTGTGCCAACTCCATATTCAAGTGTTATGTATATTTGTAATGTTGAAAAATATATGTGTGTGTAAAGCTCGCTTTTCAATTGATGTTAATAAATAATTTTGCAAATTAATTTGCATAATTGCCGTGTTTCTTCGCTTGAAGCAGTGTTTTCAATGTCATCTTCAATGTTTGTAGAAAAGGAGACAATTTTTTTTATGATAAAAAGGAAAAAAAAAATTTTTCTTTGGAATATGCTATTTTAAAATTAATTAGATACTTAATTATTAATTACACACTTTAAAACTTTCATTAAAATTATTCTAAAAGTTTTAAATCTGTACCTAATTCCATTGTAAGTAAAGTATTTGAAATTATTTTGTTCTCCGAAATTGTTTTTTTTTCGAATGTTATGAGTAAATATCCACAAGTTATATAAAATTGTCTATGTGCACCTTAATTCATTATTATTTAAATTAGCATTCAATAGAAAAAACTTTGTAAAAAAATATTTTTTAAACAAAAAATGAGATTATAATTAGGAATTTTTATAAAACAAGGTCAATCTGTTGATATGGATAATTTATTATATTACAAATTATTCAAGCTGTGATCTTTAAATTTCGCATGAATATATGTACGCCGTTTGATTCCTTTTGTTGATATGAAGGAAAGAAATGTTTTTAATGAATGATTTGTTAATCTTCTCCTAGAAAGGTTTTTGTTCTAATAAATGTATTTGTTTATAAAATGTATGTGTCAGTTATTTTTTTAAACACAAACATACACATACACACATATATATACTTCCATATTTAACTTTAATAAAAATATTTAAGAAAAATATTTTGCATAAAGAAAATTACTACCTTTTTTACTACTTCAAAATACCCCAGAAAAGTTTCAATTACTCAGACCTGCAATATTGAAGTTTTTAAAAAATACAAAATAAGCTTTCCGTAAATTGTATGCAATTGGTGTGATTATTTCGAAAATGACTACTCCTTTTTTTCCCATCACGTTAGGATTTTTTGTAAACTCAATATCAATAATTTTGCCAAAATCCTATTTGAAAAGAAATTCTTTCGAATAATTTAGCATGTACTATCAAGAAATAGTTATTCTTATCCAGTTAAATCTAAGTAGATA
Organism: Trichonephila clavipes; assembly: GCA_019973935.1. Classification (NCBI taxonomy): domain Eukaryota; kingdom Metazoa; phylum Arthropoda; class Arachnida; order Araneae; family Nephilidae; genus Trichonephila; species Trichonephila clavipes. The sequence continues at coordinate 122,741 of BMAU01019819.1, read as the reverse complement.
TTGATTATTGATAAGGCGAATTAATTTTTCAGCAAATTGATGTAAACACTGTTGTCTGATCTCACAAGTTGTTTCTTGTTGAAAGATAAATAATGTTTTTTAATTCTTTTTTTAGGTTTAAATATTTTACAATAAATAAAACTACAATTTCTAGAAAAAAAATCAGCAACATTATATTTTAATTTATTTTTATTAAGGTAAATGATGTGAAATAAACGATTGACCTAGATGAGCAAATAATATGCCTGTGTGCATGAAAGCTTGAAACTAATCTCAAACATTACTAAAAGCAAAAGAAAAGAAAATATATATTTAAGTATGAACTTTTTTTTCCCTTTGAAACTTCTTTTTCACGTACTTCTTTTATGTGTAATCTCAGGTCTACCTCGAGTTAAATTCCAACGGTAGTGTTGACAAGTATGTTTTAATTCCATCTTCCTTGATATTTGCGTTCCATATCTTTGATGCTTTGTTGGGATCTTTCATCCTATTCTACGCTAACTTGCCCTAATTGTTTTTGAGGGAATGTTCAAAAATTAGTGACATAAATGCATTTTGATCAAACCAACCCAAGATTCTTTTTTCCTTTGTTGTCATGTAAATCTCGAATTATTTATTCTTCATAAGCTTTCAAATATTCAGACCAAAAAGATTCGCTTGTTCTCAAATTGATTTCAGATAAACGTAGAAACTTCATTCACAAGTATTTGAAACCATCGCTATCTTTTGGAATAGCCTTGTCAAACTGCTTGATTATTCCCCTAATTTTTTATACAGAAGGGTTTATTGTTTGGCCCAACTAAGCTGTTCCTAATCCCATTATCAGGGACAGACTTAAAATTTTGTCTTTTAGGACATTCTGTTTAAACCCAATGTTGAATTTTATTACGACCGCCTCACTTACAAATGAAACAGGGGAACTTTGTGTAATCGCCTTGTAGACCAAAAATCTTGGATATAACTTTCAAATCCCCCCAACTGTTTCAACCATGTGGTGGGCATATTTTGTTGAGGACAAGAGTCAGGTTTTCATAGTGTTCTTTTAAATGCACCAAGCATCCGACTGAAACGGATGTATATTGGCTTCCGTGACGAAGAAAAAAAGCCTTAAGGCTTCTTTTCAATGAATCTAGTAACTATCTCCATTTATTTTTCAATTCCTATACTATTAGCTCACACTCTCTATATATTTATTTATTTATCTTGGGGAAATTTTCAATCGTTAATAAAATGCATTTAAAAGCGATCAATTGAGCTGAAATTTTATGTACATGATTATTTGGGATGAGTGTACAATAATTTAATTATAATAAATAAATGTTAATTGATTAAAACGAATTATTTAAATAATTACAAATACATCCATGTTGGCGACTTAGCGAACCTTTTGGCGACTTGTGTCAAAACTTTAAAAGGTTTTTTTCTCATGTTTTAAAGCGTTCAGTTGAACTGAAATTTTATACACACGATTGTTTTGGATGGCAATACGATACTTAAATGATAATTAATAAAACTTAATTACCACTTAATGTTGTGATTATGTCCTATGTATATACATATTTATATTAATTGTAACTATTTAATAAAAAGTAGCTAAAATAAAAATTTTCTTTGTTGATCTAAGTAGGAACTGATTTAATTTGTTTATATTGCTTGTTGTTATTGATAATATTGTATTTCCTCATCAATCCGGGAACATCTGAATAATAGACCAGGTTTTCACTTTCCTCAAAGCATTTTAAAAGTTATTTTTGTCCATCTTTATACCAATATAAAAGAGGTTTTCCTCCCTTTCAAACTGGTGCTCATCAATTAAACTATATTTTTGAAATACACAGAACCCTTATCAAATCCTTAAATTCAACTTGAGAGAAGGGCTAAGGTGAATCGGCTTCAAAAAGTTTATATTCAGTAAGAGATCCTTGAACTTATGACGAAACTATTAATACAGTGAGATTGCAAAAAGAGGATTTACAGTGTGGTAGTGTGGCATTCTGTATGTTTCCTCATGGTAGAATGAATGCAAGCCACGGAGGGAAGAAATTCAAAACTGAAAATATATATTGGTAATTACTCATAAAAATCCAAGTAAAATTGAATTTTTCAAGAACGCTTGGCATATGATGGAAATTTTTCCTTTTTGTTTTTGAAATCAGCACCAAAAAATACATACATTTGAGTCATTATTCTCCTTGAATTTTTCCCTCGCAGGTCTGTCATCAATTAAAAAGATTTTACTTACTTGATTCTTTTCAAACACATCTGTGGTATTAATTTAAAACATTGATTGATCCTTCCTTAGTATTTAATTTAAAATACTTCGAAAAATACCTATATTGAGATTTTTTTCTCTAAATTCTCTTCTTTTTATTGAAAAATATTTAAACAAACAATAAAAAACTACATTCATATAATACATTAAAAATTCGTAACAAAAATCATTTCAAATAGCGATACAATCGCAGTTTTCAAATACGGTTCTTCTACAATTCTTACGAATAAATAGTTATGTATATAAATGAAAAGTATTTCGAAAAATATTATTACTTTTAAAAATAAATATGAATAAATTTAATGTAAAAGACATAAATGGATGGAGGTTGACGGCTTTAGGAAAATTAAATTGGAGATAAAGTATCTTAAAAAGAGAATTATGTGTTGTTGCCTATAAATAAAAATTACAAGATATATTTACGAGGAAAAAAACATTATCATTAAATAAGACTGACGTTGAGTATATCACTTTAAACATTTTAAAAACCGTAACCTTAACTACTTTTGCAATACTTATCACACGTGGAGATCAGTCATATCAATAAAAGTAATTCAAACAAAACTAAGTTTCAGCAAATCTAAACGAATCTGCTAACTAAATTAACTTATCACTACAATTGAATTTATTTTCAGTTTTTTGCAGAATTAGAATTATAATGATCTAAATGACCTATTTTTAAACTCTAATTACGGTCTAATTTTCGAAAAACGCTATTAGGGAATCATGAGCATCCTTTCCTCTTCGCCATTACGATATAAAATAAAAAAAACAGTCTCTTTTTTTTTCTCTGTATTTAGAAATAGAAAATAAATCTATAATTAGGTTAAAAGCTTTGAAAAACGTTCAAATGGTTAAGAGACTCATTTAACACTTACCGATTTCTTAAGTACTGTAAAAGCTTTATAGCAGAGTTTTATGGAATTTGAAAATTATTATTATCTGTGAAAGAGAGACATGGTATGCAAGAAAATATATTTCTAATTAAAAAGTTAAAGTAGACGCAATCCAATTACGTTAATTAAGTTAATTAATTCTCTCCAAAAGACCTACTCCAGGCACAAATTATGAAAACATGTAATAAAATGAAACGTATATTATTACCCTCGCAAGTAGATCTGAAGTTTTGGTAGCAGCAATAAAGTTCTGATTATTTGTTTCAATCTGATTGGTGGTCTCAGTAGCCTAGTGGTCAAGGCAACTCGTGGCCGGCGTGTTATGAGTTCAAGCCTATTACTGCTGAAGACCCGCTCTAGTTAAGTGAGTGAATGGATATTAACGTCACACTTTGAGCTACACGAGGGCTTTTGGCGACGGACTACGTAATTTTGAACCATGGTCAAGGGACGTGGACGACACCTGAGCTGGCACCCTCCTCTCCTAAATACCACACCACACCAACGGAAGGACGTTTCAGCTCTCGACAGATTTAGCTTGCATCGCTGCCTTACACGGCGGATCTTTAGTGGTACTGGGCTCGAACTGGAGACAAAGTCAGCCACGATCCGATACATATACCACTTGGCTACTGCGGCCACTTCGCTCTAGAAGAAGGATAATCGTTAAATATGTGGATACTCAAGAGTCACAATGTTGGTGTGACGTAGAAGTTAAGAGAAGGGGTTCAAGCTCAAGTGCCGTCTTCGACAGTTGACCATTGTTCAAAATTTGAGGTCCGTCACCAAATGCCCTGGAGTAGCTGAATAGTGTGACTTTAATATTCCTCACACATTCAGTATGAATTATTTTGTGGTAAACAATGAAATAACAAATGAAGTATGCTCATGAGAGACTCAAAAATGTTCCTTTATTTAGATTTAATTGATTACAAATAAGAACCGTATAGTCAATACAGAAAGAAAAAAGAAGTCCCAATAGAATTTTCGTATTTTTTTTTATTTTGAAGACTTCTTAATTAATCATTGGAGACTAATTGATTTTAATAATTTTATTAGTTACCAAAGAGTTAATTCATTTCATTTTGTGTCACTGTGAAAGTTGAATTTTAAACGAATGAAGTGTTGGATGATAAAAATTAAAATTGCGATTTAAAACGCTCTAACTTTATATCTACCGAGTGAGAATCACTTAATATTTTACCAAAATAATCGTGACACAATGGAATTTTGTTTTGCGAAGGAAGACAAAATAGCTCCAAAAAGTGCCGATATATGGCGGTGTCAAGATTGAAGTAAGCAAACGACGTAGATGTGACATAAGTACCACAATCGTACCTGCGATAAAAATGTTGAGCATTAGCGGGGCAAATAACGCTTTGCTGAATTACTTTATCCAGACTGACCAAAAATGCTTATGTGCCTATGTACGTGAAGTTCCTCTATTAAAATGTAGACTGTGCGTTCACAGCTGTTAGGAAAATTTGGACATCAAAATGCCGAAAATGGCATCCAATGACCATATATGGTCTGCGGAAATGATTGATAAATTTGAACAGACCACTTCATTTCAGGTGAAATGATATAAATGATGGAAACTAACTGTGGTAATGACAATGAAAATATGGTTACAGCGTCACAATAACAGACGGACAATAGAGAAAGAATCAGCAGTAGAGAATTGGCTGAATGTTGAACATGCCTATCAGCACGGTGCTTAAAACACCACGGAGCACCTCTCGCTCTGAATCCAAACAATATAATTCATGTGCAGCAGTTGCTACCTTTTGACCTGGAAACACGTGAATCATATGGTCTGCTGTTTTTTACCCGGATGAAAGTAGACAATGGATGACCATGCAGCATTCTGTGGTTTGGCAAAGCTTATTTCCATTTGTAAGGTTCTGTAAACACGTATATTAGCAGGATATGGGTGATCCAAAATCCGTTCCCGCTAAAGAAATTGCTTCTTTATTCTCAAAAGGTCATAATGTGGTGATGGATAAGGTCAGAGTTATCGTTGCCGTTCCGATTTCTTCTAGAGAGTCACCCTTCTGGTACTGTAACCTTTTGATAAGCCATGTCCTTCCGGCTCTTTAGCAACGTCAGTGCATAAATCACACATTATTCATGCCAGATGGAAATCCATCTCACATTCCTACTCCTGATAAGCAGCTGTTGATCGCTCACGTCGTAGATGATACAATCATAGGCCTCTATTTTTCAACAGCATGGTCACCACGTTCTCCTGACTTAAACTTATGTGATTTCTTTCTGTGGGTATTCCCGAAGAGTGTTGTTTACAGTGGGTGGACTGTGAATACGGCCGAGGGGAGAGCAAGCAACCCATACCATTTTCATAGCATCAGCTCAGATAATCTCCAATATGTTGTTAAACATGCTGTTTTGCTCTTCCGATTAATAGCGGAACAAGGCAAAGGGCGTATAAAAATATATCCGTTAATCATCCACATGGTGTTTGCTTCATGAAGCTCCTATTTTTTTCTCTGGTGACTATTGCCGTTTTTGCTGTAAACACGTTAATTTGTTTGTCATTAGCCCTTGGAGCCTATTGTCTCCTTTCGATTTTCATGTGTTTAAAGAATCCAATTACTCATTTCTCCTCATAACGCCTTCTATCGGCACATTTAGGAACTATTTTGCTTTCTTTCGTTAAACAAAATTTCATTGCCTCATGATTATTTTGGTAAAATATTAAGTCATTTTGATGGGTAGTTTAAAAGTTACAGCAGTGGTTCTCAAAATTTCAATATTCACGACCCAATATTCAAAGATAATTTTCATCGTGCCCCCTCCATACAATAACAATATTTATTAAATTCAATAATACGATACTTTGATGCTAAATCTACAATAGGATTTAAATCTCTTAAGTTCCACCGGAGTATATAAACATCTCGCTCAGCTAAAACGTTCTTTTCCTAGGACGTATATATACGTCAGTCAAAAGTCGAATCTTTTCTGTGCACTTATAATATCCAGCAAGCTTTGGAATGCAATCAAAGGTCAGTGTTTGAGAAGGATGTACTTATATTTTAGAGAATTAGCTTATTCTTATTCCTCTCCCCCCAATACATGATATAAGCACGCCTACGTGGAAAACGGTGGCATTGGGGAGCGAATCACATATCTTTTAATCGGCAGTTAAGGGATTCATTGTAAACCGCACACATTATCAAGATAAGTATTAATTTTTGTATATAGTGACACAAGCTCGGGATCACTGGTAATTATTTACTTGTTCTTAACTTAGCATTGTTAAATTAATTATGTAGTATATTATGCAGTACTGATACTTTTATAAGTGTATTATATCAATATAAATGTGTTCTTTTTTTTATTATGTCAGAATGCATTTTTTGTTTGTTTACTTTCAGTAAATTAGTATTTTTTTTTAAAAAATATATTTTGTTTAAGACGTTTCAATATGCTTGCGCCCCCTTGTAGAGTTATCACGCCCTCCAAGGGGGTGCGCCCCACACTTTGAGAAACGCTGAGTTTACAGCGTTTTGAAATTGAAACTTTACTTATAATCAACCTGAAAAATCCTTATATAAATCGATTATTTTAAACTTATACTATAACCTATTACTAAGCTTGCTTTATAAAACTATTCAACATTTTATAGAATAATATAGAGTAAGAGTTTGAGAAAAAAAATCGAGTGTTGATCTTTTAAAAAAGAATCGTCCCTAATGATGTCATCATTTGCTTCATTACCACACACTTTTCTCAGCACTCCATCTTTTTGATGTGATAAGGAACCTAACTGAAATCTGTATCGGAGACATGTATTACATTTAACCGTACTGTATTGATGACACGATTCCAAGTATTGCTCGATTATAAGTTCTATTACGAGCAATGGCGTTATTTTTAGGTCAGTTCCAATTTGGTCACGCTTTTTTTAGTGATGTGATGCCACATTACTAGAAGCTAGAACTTATGTTCATTGTTATCACTATCACATTGTTACACACATTTTTTCAGTGTGTGGACTTTCTCGTTTGTAAGTCTCCAGAGTTTCACTCGAATTAGTTCGATAGTTGCTGGAACTTTTGCTGTGTGTTTTATTTTAAGCCTCTGAGCTAATTAAAGTTACTACGAAAATGTATTATGTTGGACCCTTTTTTATTACACTTTTCTGGCATTAACAGTGAACATTTAAAAGCATCGGAAAATAAATATAAAAATTCTTACCCAGAGAAATCAATTATCACAGTATCATCTGTAGATGATAGACTGAAACTCAAAACAATTTTATAAACGGGTGAGACATGTCTTTGTTTTATAGCAACTTAATAAGGACATTTATCAAAGACTATTTTTGTAAAAGACAAGCAGGACATCGAGCACATGAGCTGCTATTGATACTTAAGCTTTAATAACTATTATGTGACCAAATTTTATTAGAAGTGTGTGACTTGAAAGAACAAACAGAATCATATAGTCTTGTAAGTCAGGGAGAGTAAACTTAAATCAATTGCTAACTGTGAATTTCTCAAGAGGAAGACAATTCTGATACTGAACATTTGATAGATGTTATTAGAAGAATCATAGTTTTAACTTTAAAGAGTAAATGGAGTGATTCATTTTTGGTTGTACACTATACCAATTAACCATTTAGCGGGCAGTGGCTGATACGTCTAGTGACGTATTAAATTTTTTTATCCTAGAGGGTGATGGATATTTAGTCCATCTACATGACTATTTTCTTATGAGATATGCATATGCAATTCATTTGTGAAAACATATTGTTTTCATGTTAATACAATTCAACACAGGTACCATGAAGTTACATTATGATTTTAAGACTATTCATCTTATTTGATTCTTAATATCAAATAGAAATCTTCAGATTTAAAGCTGAGAAGATCATTAAAGACGTTGTTGTTTCTAAGACGTAGTGAAATCGAGGCCCATGAAATTCATCTTGGCAAGGGGCTATAGGTACGCCTGTCGTTGGCCTTGAGCACCATACAGGTGACAGTACGATTTAACTCGGCGAAATTCCCCCAAAGGTCTATAGATGGCGACACCAGCTATCTCCATCTCCACAATTTCTGCATAGAACTGGAGGAGAGGGAAAGATTTTCCAGTCCCTGCACTCGTGACTCATCCCACAGGTGTTTGGACCCACTGATTTAACGAGCACGTACTCGGTGTGTGCTCCCAGGGTATTTGGTGGCATCGAGCATCGAACCCAGGCCTTCCATTCTGGAGTCCGATGCTCTAACCACTAGGCTTCCCACGGCCCCTACTAAAGACGTAAATTGATATACTGTTGAATATAAAAAACAATAACTTCTTAAACACTAAAATTGTGAAATGTTTTACAGGAAATATACTTGAAAATCGTTTTATATGAAAATTGCTGATAAATGAAAACAGTAAAATGACGCAGATTACATATTAGATGCAAGTTCTAATTAGAATTCCAGTAGAGCAAATTGAAACATATTTCGGCAGAAATTATTGATAATGAAGGAAAACAAAAACGATGGCATTGATTGCAAAATTTGAATTGTATTCTAGTGTCTGATCCCTATGAAAAATCTAGAAAATCCCTCACGCGCCATCCAGAATATCTATTACTTACTTTCTTCATTAAAAAAAAAAGTTTCAATATTCCCCCCGCCATTTTTCTCAGTTCCCGCATTTTTAAAACAAATTGCTTCTTCACTACTACTTATCAGAAAAGAAGTACTGCGCGTATTTCCCACACAGCATAAAGTAAAATATTATTAAAAAATAAAATTTTTCTTGCAGTGAAATAAACATAAATACGCTTTAAAAAAAGGAAAAGAAAAGTAAAATAGGTTTGTGAAGACCACATGGGGCTCAAACACCTTTAAAGAAAATCTTAATTTGTTTTTTAACTGGCCATTTTTAAGCAATTTTCCTTTCAGTTGAGATAAACAACGATCATCCTACAAAGCTTAAGAGGGGAAGGAATACAGTTTCTGAATTTACACATTGAGGGACAGATATACATATTCAGAAATATGTTATAGTACTGCATACGTTGTATTTTTGGTATTTAAATATATTTAGCTGTCTTTAAGGATCATTATTTAAATGTTAAACTTTTTTTTTGAAAATTGCTTTTAATTATTATATGAGGATTTATTAATTTATTATGATGATGTATGTATATTCCTCCTCCAATTAGCAAAATGTTGACTGTTTAATAAATTAAATGAAAACCTGAAGTTAAATTCGTTTAAATAAAATATAACGTGTATTTCTGTAGCGTTTATTAAATATAATAATATACCCACGATTAAACCTTATGGGATGTACAGAAGACTTTTTTACCGAACGTAAAAGTATTGAAAATGACGAATTCCAGAAAATTGTGCGAAGGATCTCTTTCCCATTTTTTCACAGATTTCAGATCACCATGGGGCCGGTTAGAATCCATGAACGTCAATCGCTTGACTGACCACTCTTGTTTTCAGAGGGTATGGGGATACTGTTTTTTTCCTTCCCCCTCCTTTACTATACAGAAAAAAAACATCCTCTACATTGTTATTATTTTAAACATTTATTTTTCTCTCACTGAACGATCAGACCCAGACTCACGAAATTCATCGTGGAAAGAGATTGGATATTCGCTTACCGTTAGCCGTTATCTTGAGCACCATGCAGGTGCGAATACTATTTATCACGTCTCCACCCCCACTTTTTGAAGCCTGGAGAGTCAGAGGGTTTTTCTACCTCTCTTCTCTTTCCACCAATCTTACGAGAGGATTTACGGTTCGACGGCTATTTAGAGTACTCCCATACCGCGAAGTTATTAAACATTTAAGAACAGTCATACTTTCACCGGGATTCAAACTCAAGCTCTACGGCACAGTATTAGGGCTCTTAAGGCTGTCTTCGGCTAATGTTAGGGAATAGGGACCAAATCCGGAATATTTTTTCAGATATAAAAGTACTCAAACATTAGCATTATTTTCTGGTTTTCTTATGTTGTAGAGAATCACTTATTTTATCTTACTACTCATTTTTATCAGAGTTGACACATTTTTTTCTTTTATAAAATATGTTTCGTCATTTTTTTCCTGTACCGTAATGCTAAATGAACAATCCCTTTACATGTTAAAAGGAAACACTAATTACTTATGAAATATCTTGAAATTTTAAAGACACTATATTATGAACAAATGCATGAGTTACAATGTCATACATTTTTATAAAAAATTGAGGCATGTTTTCTGTCTACAAATATGTTCTGTGTCAAGTTCACGCTCTCGTACATAAGGCGAAAACAGCCTTAAACAAATGTAGTCCGAACATCCCCGATTGAGCAACAACTTTTTAGCGTACCCCCATCCCAACCCAGAATATTCTACGCTTTCTTGAAATTGATTTTTTATCCGTACTTCCATCCAATTGGAGTGACTAATGTTGATTTTTGAGCACTCTTGAAATTAAGTGTTCAATTCTATTCTGGACCGTATCGTTCAATAATAGGATCAAATTTATATATCTTGTTGCCTTAGTCCCCAGCTTTGTATTTGATACTATTATTGTATAAAAAGAAATTAGTTGTTCGGCTATATAATAGATTTTTGAGTTTAAACTATTGTAAGGGAAGTTTCATATAATGTTTATACTACTTTTATGTACCACCATTTGATGTTTTTAGCATCCCACTTTGGCAAGAAGTAAGTTCTCGATTTTCATCTTAAAAAAAAATCAAAATATTTACGAATACGGTCACTGTGTTTCACTTACAAATGACAACAGAGTTTTAAGGTTTTCATACTTTCGTTTGCTTAAGTTTTGCAACATAGAGAAGTCTTTCTGCTTCATTATCGCAAAAAAGTGAATATAAATTCACAATACTCATCACGATACTTTCTAAATCAATGTTTTCTTGGTAGGTTTCCAGGTTGATGCTCCGTGGTCTCAGTCGGTTTAATCTATGATTTGCTTCAGTACCGTTCTAGTTTGTAGCCAACCATACGTTTAATCGGTCAAGTAATTAACGTAGAGATACAACACTGTTAAAAAATAATGCTTTACTTTCTTAATTATATAACAGGCAATCACAGTGGATACATGCCTTTTAACCAAGGAACGGTCGCCCGGTTTACAAAGTAACTCCAGGCTCAAGAATTCTTTAATTCTGGGAAAACTGTTAATTTGTTATCAATGTCCTTGTCAGTATCCTCTTTCACGACAATCTTCATTGGAACTAAAATGTATTTATCACACATGACATATCAGTCTTTTTTTGAGGGTGAGGGAGGGTTAAACTTTTTTTTTTGCAATCTTAAGGAACCTAGAGTGACAGAGTTCTTTGCACGACCACTTCTGTTCCAAAATATTTTCCATGAACAGGCTACTTTTTTCCCTTATGGATTACTTCGTGTTTTTGATTGCTGTGCTGTGCGATTCATTATGGTTTATAAATGTAAATGAACAGAATTTAAAGAAATAAAATTGCATCTGTGTGTGATCTTTATAGGATGAAGTTGAAACTGATCAAGAAAAGGAAAAATCTGATGAAACATATCGGATATTAATCATGATAGTAAGTAAATTTGTAAGTAAGAGTTCATTGGAAAAAAGCGAACAACACACACACATGGAACGCTCGAGTTGAATGGAAAGTTTTCAAATGCTTTCTAAAAACTCCATCAAAAAAGATATAGATTTATAAAACACACTACGCTCTGCCATAAAAGCACAAGCAAGAAAAAGTTTAACAGACTATTTGTCGATCATTAAGGTATACGACTACGTTCGGAACCGTGATTTTGCAAAAGCGCATAAATGGATAATTTCCATGGTATTTATATGTCACTTAGATTAGAATATATGCATAAAAGTGTTTTTAGGACATTTTGACAAAAAAATCTATTTAAATGCAATACTTGGGCAAAAAAACTTAGAATAATCTTTTTTCCAAATGTTCTCCTTTTGTGAAAAATGGTCCTATTATAATATTTTGCCTGTATATAGCTCAGACCTCTCTACAGAGGCTCAACTAGAATTTTAGAAATATATAACTTAGAATTGGGTTTATTCATATTTTACGACAAAAGAGGGGAGCAAAATTTTACGAAAAATACGCCAATAACTATTTCAATTGGTGGTAACTCTAAAAATAATGTGAACTTTTCAAAAATTCACAAGAAGATTGAAGAGAAGAGAAGAACATTTTTCAAATTAAGATTATAAGAAAACGTTTGCCCCACACAAAAAAGAGGGATGTTATTATATATATACAAAAAATACTTATTTTTCCCATAAAGACTGTCACACAGGAGGATACTTTCAAGGTTATTGGTAGAAAATTAACTGTTGTTTCAGTATAAGGGATTTCGTGAGACTGGGGTGACTCTGTGCCCCAAACTACCACTCCCAAGTTAATTACCGGATTGCCACCTGGTTTTGCAGTGGACAGTCAAGTGAGTATCCCCCTCCCACAACATCTGGGTTTTGTTTCCAAAAATGCCTTTGCTGGTCATTAGAGATCAATTCAACTCAGGATCATTTGCTGAAAACAATTATGTTTTAGTCTGAGAGAGCGCCGGAGGAATGTGCCTGCTTCCAATCAAAACGGCCCTCGCAGTGAGGAACGGCGGGTGGAGAGACAGTTTGCGCAATCACCTCTATGACCTTAGCCAATACTTCCTTGTCTCAGTTATACCAATACCTCCTTGCCGTAATGTCATCTATCGGTGGTCGTTGTATTCGGGTTAGACATTAGACACATGATAAGGAAGCATCATGGGCAGACAGTACCCCATTAAATGATAACTCTACTCGAATGTCTTAAAAGTTTCTAAAAGCAGACTTTTATTATATTATTTTTATTTTTAGATGAATTTTATTTATTAGATTCTCATTATAATTATTGTGGTTTCGTTAAAAAAACATGTATTTTATTAAACATAATAAATACACTGCTCAAAACAATTAGGGGAGCGCATGATTTTAACAAAAGTAAGCGAAGATGTATATCAATAAGTAACATAAAATGAATTATCCATAATGTAAAGCCTACCAGGAAACGGAAGAAGAAAACTTTATATGCAAATCAAAGTTCATGACGTCAAAAACCAGAAAAAGGAGATAAGGGCAGAAATCGGGATGTTGCAGAAACGTCTGTTTTATTGCCGTAACTGTGAAATTCGATTGCGCAGTATTTTTTTTTTGAGACAAGGTCACTTGAGAATGTCTCAACAACGTGATTTACCTGAATCCCCATGGCATGGCGTGTTATAGGCAGACTGGAATCCGGGCAAACATAACGTGGTGTCGGGGACGCTGTTGGAGTCGCCAGAAGTGTTGTTGCAAGGCTGTGGAATCGATTACAAGAAACAGGAAATGTTAGACGTCGACCAGGGGCAGGTCGGCCACGCGCCACTACATCAACTGATGACCGGTATATACAGTTAACAGCCCGTCGAAACAGAACAGAGAATGCTACGCAGCTGCAAAGACAGTTGCTCTTGGCAACAGGACGAAGGGTGTCCAGCCAAACAGTACGTAATCGGCTTCATGAGGGAGGGCTCTATGCATGTAGGCCAATGGTCTGCATTCCGTTGACCCCACGCCCCCGTGGGACCCGAAGAAGATGGGCTGCTGAGCATCGAGATCGGGAGCAACATGATTGGAGCCAAGCGCTGTTTACAGACGAGTCCCTATTCAGTCTAGAATGTGACACCCAACGTGTTCTTGTATGGAGGGACAGGGGCACTCGAAATAACCCCGCATTCGTCCGTGAAAGGTCACAATACAGAAGAGCTGGTTGGATGGTATGGGGTGGAATCAGCATAGACGGACGTACGGACCTGCATATCATTCGGAATGGCACTTTGACTGGCCGAAGGTATGCAGACGAGATACTTCGACCTCATGTCATCCCTTACGCTGGAGCCATTGGAGATTCCTTTGTTTTCCAGGATGATAATGCCCGACCGCATAGAGCTCGTCTGGTGGAGAACATGCTTGAAGCTGAAACAATACAGCGTATGGAATTGCCAGCGTGCTCTCCTGACCTGAATCCAATCGAGCATGTTTGGGACATGCTCCGACGACGCATTGCTGCGCGACCAAGGCCGCCTGCTACTGTCCGAGACTTGGAGATTGCACTTCTTGAGGAGTGGAACAGTATTCCCCAAAGTCTGATCGATAACTTCATCGCATCCATGGCAAACAGGTGTGCAGCAGTCTTAGCTGTTCGAGGAGACCACACGCCCTATTAAAACTCATGCATCATGTCTAAACAGTACCTTTTTTTTATCGTTTACATGTAACCAAATTGTTGCCCTAAATCATCTTTTCGTGTTTTTTCCATATTTTCAAAGAATTAAAGCTTAATTCCAAATTTTTTTACGCCTTTTTTCTGTATTGCGCATTGATACGCGTGTACTATGCATTGCATGCCAATACGTGGCTGTCTCACACGGTTTTCTTCACTTTTTTGCTTGCTCCCCTAATTGTTTTGAGCAGTGTATATATTAGAGATGTGCCAGGTACCAGAGATTATTCTTTGTTGAATCGAAATTAAAAAGAGATAAAACACAAATAAGTATCACACAATTGTATATTTTTAAGTTTAATGTCTAAGACATCAAAAATAAACTTTTTTTCAAGAAAATACATAAAAATAAATAAAATTCTTTGAAAATTTCATGTTGTGCATTTTCTCGATTCTCAAAACCTTAAAAAATTATGTTTTACCATAAATAATGATTTTGGAGCTTATCAAAGCAAATTAATACAAAAGTTGTTTACATACTTAATATGAGAAAAACGCAAGTTTTACTTATTTAATGAAATACCTCTATCTGTTTTTAGTAGAATAAAACTATGTTTTTTTTTCCTTCGTAACAAAATGGAGATATTTTTTTAATGAATTTTCTAATAGTTTCAATTACATTTATACTTAATTTTTCATTTTTAAGGACGGCACTTATATAAGAAACTAGTTGTTACCCCCCCTCCGCTTGGCTGAGAATTTCAAGACGTTTTTATTAACAGATTTCAATTCAACACAACAGCAACAAAAAACACGTACACCAAATTTTATTACAGTAAATCTTGCAGTTCAAAAAAGGGATTTTTTAATTTATAGGCCCTAGTAACTCCTTGCTTTCCCCCATAAAAGTCAATTTCCGTAAAATCAGTTCCTAGCTGATCTCTATTTAGGAAAAGAAACATGCTTAGCAAATTTCAAGTATGTGAATCTAACAAGATTTTTTAAATCTATAACCCCCCTCCTCCTTCACAATTCCTCTCGAGGGTTAATTTTCGTAAAACCCCTTTTGTAGTGAACCTGAATTTATTGAAAAGATCTCTTCTACAATGAAAGAAAATGCCCACCAAATTTAAAGTTTGAAGTTCCAAAAGTTCAAAAACATAAATATTTACCTATAGCCACCCACTATAAATACCTGTAACTCTCCTTATGAGTTAATTTACGCAAAACCCTTTTTGTGACGGGACTATAATCGGAGAAAAACAAGAGCTCACCAAATTTCAATCCTGTAGGTCGTATAGTTAAAAAACGAAAATATTTATCTGTAACGCCCTTTAAGGTATCCGACTACGTTCGGAACCATGATTTTCAAAAGCGCATAAATTGATATAATTTGCATGATACTCAGTATCACTTAGATTAGAATATATGCATACAATTGTTTTAAGGACATTTTAAAAAAAAAACAATTATATTAAAATACAATATTTTGGAAAAAAAAGAGTAACTTAGAATAATCTTTTTTTCCAAATGTTCTCCTTTTGTGAAAATTGCTTCTATTAGAACAATATTTTGCCTGTATATAGCTCAGACTTCTGTTCAAAGGCTCACCTAGAATTTTTTAAATACATAACTTAGAAGTGGAGTTTTCATATTTTACGACAACATAGGGGAGCAATTTTAAGAAAATAACGCGAAAAATTATTTCAATGGGATGTAACTCTGAAAATAATGTGAATTTTTCAAAAATTCCAGTTAATCATCTGTAGAGAGGTCTGAGCTATATACAAGCAAAATATTATTATAATAGAAACCTTTTTCACAAAAGGAGAACATTTGAAAGAAAAGAAATTCTAAGTTAATCTTTTGCCAAAATATTATATTTAAATATTTCTTTTTGTCAAAATGCCCTTAAAAGATTTTTATGCATGTATTCTAATATGAGTGACACTAAATAACATAAAAATTATCAATTTATGCGCTTTTTGAAAATCACGGTTCCGAACGAAGTCGGATTCCTTAAGCACTCACAACGACCCTTTTGGGCTGATTTTCGCAAAATTCGTTCTTAGTGGATCTCTACTCCATGAGAAACGGACATTACTCCGAAATTTCAAGTCTGTAGGTCTAATAGAATTGGGTATATCGTGATTAGTGAGTCGCGTTCCTCTTATATATATGTAGATAAAATTAAATATTTAGATTTAAAACCTACACACAGTCTTATAGTGACATCATTTGTAAAAATAAAACAAATTAACTTATATAATAAAACCATATTTATTTGCATTCGGGTGTTCTGCAAGAAAGAATAAATTTTTTTGACAACAAATGGAAGAAAAAATACTCTGCTGATTTAATTTTTTTGCCTAGAATGTCTCTTTAAATAAAGAGTGTTTTTTTCCAGGTATAGAAGTTTAAGTTGGCATTACTTTCGAAGATGGCGACCGATTTAACAGCTGTCAAGTGATTTATTCTCAGTTTGGTTTGGCAATTCATCAAAATGTTCATCAAGCAAGGCGTAGATTCGTCGAATGGGCCCAAAACGAGATTGCCATTGTTCCCGATTTTCATAAGCAAATTTTGTTTAGCGATGAAGCGCACTTCTGGTTGAATGGCTACGTCAACAAACAAAACTGCTGCGTTTGGAGTAAAGCTAATCTACAAGTGTATGTCGAAACACCGTTACATCCAGAAAAACTGACTGTTTGGTGCGCTTTATGGGCTGGTGGAATCCTTCTTCAAAAACAATGAAGGCCACAACGTTACAGTCAATGGTGATCGGTATAGATATGATTACTAACTTTTTCATTCCTGAATTGAACAATCATGATGTCCAGGAGCTGTGGTTCCAACAAGACGGCGCAACATGTCACACAGCTCGTGCCACAATCGATTTATTGAAAGACACGTTTGGTGACCGCCTAATTTCACGTTTTGGACCTGTGAATTGGCCTCCAAGATCTTGTGATTTAACACCGCTAGACTATTTTCTGTGGGGTTATGTAAAGTCGTTAGTCTATGCGGATAAGCCACAAACGCCTGACCATTTGGAAGACAACATTCGCCGTGTTATTGCCGATATACGGCCACAAATGTTGGAAAAAGTCATCGAAAATTGGACGTCCAGATTGGACTACATCCGAGCCAGCCGTGGCAGTCCTATGCCAGAAATCATATTTAAAATGTAATGCCACAAGATTATCTTTCGAATAAAAAAAATTCACGTCAATCGAATAATACATCGTTGTTTTATTGCAATTTTAAGTTCTATACCTCTAAGAAAACACCCTTTACTTATTAAGTATTTCTTTTTAAAATATGACCCATGAAGTTTTGAACATTTTCTGCGTCAGGAAATTCTTTCGATTTTCCTCCCAACCCCTTAATCTTTTCTTTAAATTTCTCCTTTTTATATATTGTCTTTGTCTATCTGTAACTTAGACATAGATAAATGTATCTAAAATTTTATTTTGGAAAATTCCTGTCATCTTGACTTTGATGTCGTACTAAATTAATTTAAGGTAAATAATTAACAAATAGTTTTGGTAACGCTGTAAATTGGGAAATGAATGGTCTCCATATTAAGGCTATTAAATTAGTTCAATTCAAAATTTACAGCTCCTCCACCAATTTTTTTTACCTTAACCCTTTTGCTACCGATGGTACTTATAAGTACCATTCACTTTAAAATTACATAGAATAACTATATTTACGAATACTCTAACGATGCTTAACGTAAATATTCTTTTAATTCCACTCTTTCAAGATATATGGTAGCAGTTATTCTATGATGAGTGTTTTAGCGAGGAAGGCAAATAATTTTATGGTAAAAGTTGCATTTTCAACTGAGGTTTTGATCAGATTGCGAAGATTGTCATTTTTGTTCCGAAAAAGTAGTTAACATCAAAAGGCAAGCATTTTATTTTTCTTATATGTTAAGGAAGACCTTAGAAAAAGATTTGACTATTTATTTGAAGTGAACAGTGTATATAATTAATTTTACAGTTGAATAATTTTGTGGTACTTATAAGTATCCACAGCACACTTGTTGTTGGAACAGGAACTTAGCTTTATTTCGTCCGTGATTTTTGTTGTGTCGAGGCGTTATCACTGTAGTGCAATAAAGGTATGCCTTTTTTAGCATTTCTTTTTGCTTAACTTATTTCTTCTTCTTTTTTTATTGTTTTACTTTTATATTTTCAAAAATTTGTAACTTTTTGAATCCGGGATTGCATTTTTTTGCCTCATAATTAAATGAAATATGTATTCTTATTTCAAAATTTATATAACACCATTTTAATCCCTTTATGTATATCAGATATTTAATAGTAGTTGGAGATTTTCAAGGTGCTAATATTATTTTTATTATTACTTCCTTTTCTTAGAAAGTCTGTAAAAAAAGAAGCTCAGTCTTCAAGAGGTTTTGGATTAATTACAGAATCTACCATCTGAAATCAGTGATCTACTAACAGATGATTTTTCTGATGAAGAAGTCCCAGCAAATTATCTGCTGGAATTCATTAGATTCTTAGGATGACGATCCACAGACTGAACTCAAAGTGCAGTATTTCATATTAAAATACAGCATTTCTAAACCCAGGATGCAGGGATTTAAAAAACATTCAATCGAGAAACCTCAAATGCATAATGTGTAATGAATTTCTGTGTATTAATGAAAAAAAGCGTTTCCTTGAATATCATCAAATTAAGTTTATGTGTAAAAAAAGAAAATAAATTTTAAAAATTTAATGATCTTTAAAAATAAATACTTTGTGCTGTAAAATATTAGTATTCTCTGTGGTAGTTTAGCATTTTTAAGAGTTAAAACTGCATTAAAAAAGTCATTCCGCCTTTTCGTTTTATGAAAATATTTGAGACCTTTGTGTGCTGACGAAACTTTGTGTGCCAAATTAACTAATTAGCTTTAGCGAATTAAATTTCCCAAAGTTATTATTTTATTAATGCATACCCCTTAATTTTCAGTACAGTCATAAAAAATATTACAGGAAAAAATTGCAGTAAATCATAATGCGGTAGATAAAGGGTTAAAAACAAATTCAATCTTTATGGAAAGAATATTTTGACACTAAAGTATGTCTTTAATATACGATTTATCGATATAACTTAAACGTTTCATCCATACATTTTTCGTAGTCCATATTAAGTTACGATTTAAGTGAAAATTTATATGTCTATATAAAATCATTATAAATATAATTTAAGGTTTCAAAATCTTATTTATGTAAAACTTTGTTAGAGTAACTTGCACTAAATCTATATTTTTCTTACTTCTGGGTTACTGACAAAACGTTCACAACCATTATTTGGCAGAAATTTATAAAATAGTATTTTTTTCTTTGTGTTACTTATATTAGAATATATGTGTAAAATAGTCTTAAGAATATCACACCTTTAAAAAATTATTAAAATGCAGTTTTTTACCAAAAAAAAAATTTATTCTTGTAAAACTTTTTCTGACATAGAAAATGCTTTTATATTAACAATATTTTGTCTACATATGTACTTAAGAGTATCGGAGCTGAAAAAATGTTTTTGAAAAATATGATTTAGAAGTAGATTTGTTCATATATTTTATTACATTAGAGTACAGAAAAAAAATCCGTTATTATTTCAATCGATTGTAACTCTGAAAATTATGGGAATTTTTTAAAAAAATTCTAATTTATATAGGCTGTGTATAAAAGTTTTAGCAATATATAGGTGAGATTTTATACTTACAGAAACATTTTTGTATAAAAGGAGAATGTTTTAAAATGATGTCATTAAATATTCTTTCTTTTTTCCAGAAATTACATTTAAATAATGTTTTTAATGTAGCAATATTCTTAAAACAATTCGATATGTATATTCCAATTAAAGTAACAATAAATAAGAATTTCTTCCTTTATATGCTTTTGAAAAAGTATGGTTCATGGTGAGTTTAATACTGAAAATATATTGTAAAAGATGAACTGAATAAAATATATATATTTACAAAATAAATCAATTGATATACACACATATTTGAAACTAATATGAGAAAATGAATACAGGGGAAGAATCAAATCGTTAAAATATCAGTCATTTAATACTTAGCTAATTAATAAGAAAAATAATACTTAACTTATTTCATTTATGTTGGATATTTTTCAATTCCTACTATTAGCTTACACTATCTATATATGTATTTAATTATTTATCTTGGTGGAATTTTTTCAATCGTTAATAAAATACATTTTAAAGTACTCAATTGAGCTGAAATTTTATATACATGATTATTTTGGATGACAATGCAGTAATTTTTATTTATAATTAATAAAAAATATTTGATTAAAACTATTTTTTAAAGAATTACAAATACAGCCCCGTTGGCATCATTTTTTGCGACTTAGTGACCTTTTAAGCAACTTGTGTCAAAACTTGAAAAGGTTTTTTTTCATGCTTTAAAGCATTCAAGTTAAACTGAAATTTTATATTCATGATTGTTTTGGATGAAAATACGATGCTTTAATGATAATTAATAAAAATTAATTACCATCTAATGTTGTGATTATGTCATATTTAATGCATATTTATATTAATTGTAACTATGTAATAAAAAGTAGCTAAAATAAAATTTTTCTTTGTTGATCAATAAGTAGGAATTGACTTAATTTCTTTTTTATATTACGTGTTTTATACTTAGCTAATTGTTGAGGAAAATAACACTTAATTCAAACACGTGGAATATTTAAAAATTATAGTTCATAAAATATTTTCTTAAGAATAGCTATGCCGTTTTTATTGCAAGAAATTTAAGTATTTACAATAAAATATCAATCTTTTCAAAACATTTTTCATTATGATAAAAATAAAATAAGAATTTTCGACTTTATTTTTTGTTGAATTTCAAGAATGTTAACTAGGTTTTTTTATTTTAAAAAGGGACAATGAAGAATATAAAACGCAAAAGGAAGATAAAAGAAAAAAAAATCAATTAATAAAAGAAAAAAATATCAATTGCATTTAAAAAAATTTTAAATATACCCTGTATTTTTACCAGAAAAAAACACGTAAGCTTTATTTGCAAGTTATTTTAAATGCTTATCTAACCAAAAATATGTTTTGCTATTCAATGTTTTTGATGTACTACTTTAAAACTTTTGGCTTGAGTTTTGGTTTTACGAGATATTTTTAAATCTTCCTTTAAAAAATATTGAAAAGCTATTTTAATATGGTCGAATAATTTTCGTACATCTATTTGCATTTATCAAATGGTTTTTGGATTAAAAACTACAATTTGGAAAAACATCACAACATACGAAGTTTTTATTTTCTGTATTTCAGATTATTGGGAGAAATTTTCAGAGTTACACTCACACAATACCAATTCAATTGCATAATTTTCAAAATCCCTCACTAAAAACTATAGAAAAGATGTTAAAAATCGATTACGCAAAATATTGGAAACTAAAATAATCCGACAATAATGGCAAAAACCTGAAATATTCTTGAAATATATTTTGTGAAATTATTCGGAAAGAAAAACAAAAGAAAAAAAAAAAAAAGAAAAATAGACAAGATAAATATTAATGAAAAGATTTATTCAGCCGCTTTGACAAGAAGGAATGGGAAAAATGAAAAATTCATAAATAGAAGAACACTTTGATAAGGAATCTCACCTTTTTTGATATCGAAAGTGAGAAAGAAAAATGTTGAATCAATAACACTCGAAGCAATTTTACGCTTTCATAATCGTAACTCATTAAAGAGCACGCAGTACTGCTAAAGGCATGAATTTGATTATATGACACTCGGAAAAGAATTGTATCATCTGATTTGATTGGATGCATTTCTAGTGTTAACCTGATAGGTTGCCATTATCAAAAGTTAAACTGAAAGAATTATTAAAATCCTAAAAAAGGGTTTCATCCACACCTTTCAATAAGAATTTGTAATAATGTATAAGAAATAAGTTCACTTCAAAATAAACAGTTGATGTAAAATATGTTAAGGAAGATGCGTATTTGAGGATAGAAAAATAAGATTTAAATAGGAAATATGTATCTTAGTGATATTAAAAAGAAAAATTTATTCCTCTTCGAATTCCTTTCTATTCTTTCATTTGTATACTTATGCTACAAATAGAAATTGTTTCGTGTAATTTCTTGTAATTGCTGCAAAATTAATTTTTATAAGTATTCATTGCACTTAAGGTATCCGACTACGTTCGGAACCGTGATTTAGAAAAGCCTATAAAAGGATAATTTTCTTGATATTTAGTGTCACTCAGATTAGAATGCATGCATAAAATTGTTTTAAGGACATTTTGACAAAAACATTTATTTAAATATAGTATTTTGGAAAAAAAAATTAGAATAATATTTCCAAATGTTCTCTTGAGAAAAAGGCTTCTATTATAAGAATATTTTGCCTGTATATAGCTCAGACCTTTCTACAAAGGCTCAACTAGAATTTTTGAAAAATTCACATTATTTTCAGAGTTACCACCAATTGAAATAATTATTGGCGTTTTTTTTTCTTAAAATTGATCCCCTCTGATGTCGTAAAATATGAATAAACCCACTTCTAAGTTATATATTTCAAAAATTCTAGTTGAGCCTCTGAACAGAGGTCTGAGCTTTATACAGGCAAAATATTATTCTAATAGAAGCATGTTTCACAAAAGGAGAACATTTGGAAAAAAAGATTATTCTAAATGAATGTTTTGCCAAAATATTGTATATAAATAATTTTTTTTTGTCAAAATGTCCTTCAAACAATTTTATGTATATATTCTAATCTAAGGGACACTAAATATGAAAATTGGAAATCATGGTTCCGAACGCAGTGGAATACCTTAAATCTATTGACGAATCATTTTATTGCATACGAAGTAATATCAATGCAAAAAGAAAATCTAAACTGCTTCAATTTCATATGCTTTTTCTAAAGCATGCCACAGGTTAGGGATTCAAATTCTGTGCTGAGCATAGTTAACTCAGCCTTTAATCCTTTCCGTAGGTCGATAAATGAGTATCAGACCTGCTCGGGAACATAACACTAGGGCTTTTGCGTCAGACTGACCACTTGATACGAACACCTGCTCATGCACTTTAGCACCCAAGGACACGCATACTTAGATGGGCACTGTAGACATTGGCCCCCATGGGCTCTTGCGCCACTGAGATTAATTTTTATATACATAGTATAATAATATGACCAAATAAAAGATAAATTGTAATTCCTACAGAACTAAGAATAAATGAATTTAGATTTTAAAAGAAACACATCAACATCCCCCGAATTAGAAGCAAAATAAATGTTGCAAAAGATAATTGCACTAAAATTGCATAAAAACAGAAACTGCAAGACTCAGAGGTGTTCGACATAAAGGGTGTTTTTTTAGAGGTATAGAACTTTAAATTGCAATAAAACAACGATGTATTATTCAATTGACATGATTTTTTTTATTCGAAAGATAATCTTGTGGCATTACATTTTAAATATGATTTCTAGCACATGACTGCCACGGATGGCTCGGATGTAGTCCAATCTGGACGTCTAATTTTCGATGACTTTTTCCAACATTTTTGGCCGTATATCGGCAATAACACGGCGAATGTTGTCTTCCAAATGGTCAAGCGTTTGTCGCTCATCCGCATAGACCAATGACTTTACATATCATCACAGAAAATAGTCTAGCGGTGTTAAATCACAATATCTTGGCGGCCAATTCACAGGTCCAAAACGTTAAAATAAGGCGGTCATCAAACGTGTCCTTCTTTAAATCGATTGTGGCACGAGCTGTGTGACATGTTGCGCCGTCTTGTTCGAACCACAGCTCCTGGACATAATGATTGTTCAATTCAGGAATGAAAGAGTTAGTAATCATGGCTCTATACCGATCACCATTGACTGTAACGTTGTGGCCTTCATCGTTTTTGAAGAAGGATTCCACCAGCCCATAAAGCACCCCAAACAGTAAGTTTTTCTGGATGTAACGGTGTTTCGACATACACTTGTGGATTAGCTTCACTCCAAATACGGCAGTTTCGTTTGTTGACGTAGCCATTCAACCAGAAGTGCGCTTCATCGCTAAACAAAATTCGCTTATGAAAATCGTGAACAACGGCAACTTCGTTTTGGGCCCATTTGACGAATCTATTCAGGCGTCAGTCTATTCATGATGAATTGCCAAACCAAACTGAGAATAAATCACTTGACAGCTGTTAAATCGGTCGCCATCTTGGAAAGTAATGCCAACTTAAACTTCTATACCTGGAAAAAAATACTTTTTTAAAAATTGAAAATACCTAAAAAGCCGTTGGACTAAATTGGAGACGTATTAGGATTTCTAAAGCTGCCACTAAATGAGGCTAATCAATTAGGGTTCAATAATGCTTAATGGATCTGCCTTCACTAGACAGCAGATATTGTTGATATAGTAGAAAAACAGTACTATATTGAAAATCTGATACTCTCTCTCTCTATCACACACACACACACACACATATATATATATATATATATATATATATATATATATATATATATATACTGTAAAATACAGCGTATAACGCGCACACTTTTAACACTAAGAATAAGATCGGAATTTACGGGTGCGCATTTTACGCCGGGTGTAAAAATGATAGATTCATAAACGAAAAAAAAAGAGATGAGCATAAAAAAACAACTTATACATAGATTGAAACAATGTTTATTTTAAAACAAATGACATGTCTAATGAATTTAAAGGATTGTAATTGTTGAAGTACGTTTTTTTAAAATCTTGTTATAATTCCTTCAATAATAGCTTCAAAAGATAACAGAATTGCACACATACATTTTAAGTTCCTTCATAAAAAAGGGGTAGCGCGTTATACGGCGAATGTACCTAAAAATAAAAAAAAATGAAGCTTGGAATTATAGGTGCGCGTAATACGCCGGATTTTAGGGGGGTGTTTATTCCAACCAGCGGCATTTTAGCAGCAAAGCATTTGCAGACACTACGAACCATTTAATGTAGAATCTATTTCAATGGTGGCACCCTCTAGTGGCGGATCTCGTTTCCAAATTTTGACGTTTGAATTAATTTAATTGAAAATCTCGTCGGATGCAATATATTGCAATGATTTCATTTTGTCAAGAGTTCCAGAACCAAATGAATACTCAATAGATCCTTTACGTACCACATATGGCACGCGTGTCTATGATTTTCACCTTCTGAAAATCTGTTGAATCGAGCCGGGATTGAACCCACCAGAAATCTTAGGCTAACGAAGAAGGTACCCAACCTCTAAGCCAGCGATTCGACTAATTTATTTAGAAATGTTACATCTGACTTCAATGTTTTCTGCCAATAAAATATCCTCTAATATAAAACCGCCATCTACTCTAAAATATATATATGTATAAATTGCTGTTTGTAAAAAATGCAACTCCATGAAGGAATCATCAGAATTAAATTAACTTAACTGCAAATATCAATTATATGATGCTGCGTACAATAGTAAAGTTTCAGAGCCACCGTGCATGTATGGCGTGCGCAGCACTCTCTGGTGCTGAAAGCGTATAAATAAAGGGATGTAGTGGGACGTTCCAAAAAAGTTAATGTTTACTTGTTAGTGACGAATGTTTAGTGATATCTAAGTATGCCTCCACGACGAAAGAAACGGGACGTGAAGAAATAAAGATCACGTGAGAAATTTCGACAACGTACAGTTTGAACGGGGAAGATGTTCGGCCTTCGAGAAGGTGGATTTTTCTATAGCGCAATAGGAGCTCGTGTACAACGGAACAGTTTCACAGTGATGCACGTTTGGAAGCAGCGGAACGAAGAGCACCGAACAACACGAAATACGGGCAGTGGATGAGAGAAGATGACGTTAGCGCGTGACGATCGATACCTCCTCTGCATGGTAGGGAATGTCCGTACAGCTTCCTCCCGGCATATGTCATCACGCTGGTATACTGCTACAGGAGTACTAATGTTGGCTTGGCTTCGTCAGATCGTCGACGTCTGCTTTACCGTGGATTTCATGCCAGGGTGCCTTCATACAGAACCCCCCCCCCTCACGGCAAATCATCGACAGCTACGTCTGCAGTGGGCTCATGAATATAGAGCCTTGTAAGCTGATTGGCACCAAGTTGTCTTTTCAGATGAATCACGTTTCAACTTAACGGGGACCATGATGGCCGCAGTCGTGTTAGACGCTATGCCGGTGAATGCTGCCTCCCAGAGTGCGTTATCGGACGACATAGTAGCCTAACGCCTGAGTTATGGTTAGGGGTGTGATTTTGTATGATGGACTATCTAATTTGCTACGAATTGAGGGTAATATCAATAGCAACAGATACGTCCATGAAGTGCTACAGCCCGAAGTCATTCCATTCCTTCAAGTCAGCCCTTGAGCTATCTTTCAGCAGGGTAATGCAGGCTCTCATGATGCAAGAATGTTCTAGACTTCGGTTCAGCCCAACAGATGCAACGTTTTCTTTGGCCTGCTTATTCGCTGGATATGTCGCCTATTAAGCACGTGTGGGATTAGGTTGATTAGTGTCTCACTTATGATCCGCGTCCTGCAGCTTCAAAAGACGAACTTTTGCTGCGCATACTAGCAATATGGAATTCTCTATCACAAGCAGACATTCAAAATATGTTTGACTCCATGCCACGTCGTATAGCAACACTTTCTACAGTGCGTGGTGGATGCACCAAATACTGATTTCGGACACTTAATGCTGTTTTTTTGCTTTGAAAATTTTGTCATTTATTTGTACTAATTCAAGTCGTTTGTGCATTTAGTTTCATTTAATTCAGATGATTCCTTCATGGCGTAACTTTTTTTTACTAATAGCAATTTAATATACTAGTTGGTGTACCCGTTTTTCGCACGGATGAATCGATAAATTAAACAGTATAAATTGAAGGTAAAGAAGTATTTAATGAATTCATTTCAAAAAGCCTTTTTCATATCTGAGCTGTTAAATGTTAAGTCTGTAGACAAAATTGCAATATTCGTAAGCAATGCCGTTCTTTACATTATAATGGCGGTTCAATGGAAACGTAACGAAATGTTTGCGATAGAGACAAGTTGATAACTTGGCGATGGATTGAACGGTGGAGAAGTTATGATGCAGCGCTGCCAGGTGAAGAGCTGCAACAAAGAGGATAGCACAAAAACCGTTTCTCCCCCAAAACACTTATGCCAATTTTCATAGTGATCTGTTGAACGGTGATGAGAGTTCACATAAACAAACATCCATTTATATATATATATAACTAATAGTGTGTTAATGGAGGGACAATTTTCATTGTTATAACAAAAATTAAATTGCAGTAAAAAAGTAAGTTTGCAATATTTTTTCTATAACTGTGTTAACTCGATAAAACAGGTAATTCTCAACATTCCCTTTGAGTTTTAAATATATCAATACTCCAATGTTTACCGACCATTGCGCTCTAGAATAGAGAAGGAAAGCTATTTGTTTTGTAAACATTCATAGAGAGTGAAATAACACCGCTATAAAGCAAATGGGCTACTTCAATCGAGAGCCCTCTGTTATGAGTACCTTTTGAAATAAGAACGACGGTCACATCAAAGCTGGTAGATGTTTTCTGTAGATATGAAAGGAATTTGCTGAGAGAAATGTCATACTTTTTTTTTATCTTTTCTGCTATTCGTTTATTTCTCTTTCTAACATTTTCTTTTTATTCTCTTTTTAGACAATTCAAGATGCTTCACACTTCTCTCTAATGGTAGCGTATAGGACTACGAATATTCTTCTATTTTTGCTTTCGATTTTTTTGTGTTAGCTGTTTTCCTCAGTTCGATTATATTCCCATAAATGAATGGATTCTCAGGAATACATTATTGTCAGTACAATTATAGTAAGCAAATGTATACATATAAGCAAGAAATACATATATAAAAAAAGTAACGATCATTTCTACTTTGTTAGAAAAGCGTACAGGCACCATCTGTTGCAGATAATTGTAGCTACGACAGAAATAACGCAGATTAAATGTAAAATTAAAAATAAAATTTTATTAATTAATTAATATTTTAAAAAACTGTATTAACATCAAGTGTCATCCACTATAATTTAAAAAAAATTTTTTACTTAAATATATTAATAGAAAGTATTTTATGAATGATTGAAAATTTGAACAAGGTATATATAATATATATATATATATATACGAGGGTTGGGGTAAAAGTCATGGCAACAATTTGTTTTCTCTTGAAGATACCAGCCCTGTTGAAAAATGTGACACATACAGACAAAAGGACAAGGTATTAACTATATGTGTGGGCAATTAATAGCACTGAAATATCGCAACACACTAATTTACTACAGTAGCATACAGGTCAATATGGTCTTAACGCTGCAAAAAAGTGACAACACAGTACACAGTACACCATGCTACTGTACGGCATGGTAAAGCATTATTTCCAGGGGCATCCACTAATTCACTATATATATATACATATATATATACGAGTATATATATACGAGTATATATATATATATATATATATATATATATATATATATATGACGAATCTTTACGGAACATTTCCACTAATATTCTTAGGCGTCTTTGGGGATTGTAAATTCGCGTATATTTCCAATCAACTTTTAAAGGAGAAATATGGATATGTAAATTAGATAAAGTATTTAAGGAGAGCGTTTTAAGTTAGCGGAGAAGAAGCCTATTGAGTCAGCAGCAGTAGTGACAAGTTTTATAGGATTCAATTGGATTACGATAATGGATTATTGCCTGTTAGTATTCAGCGAAGGAAACTTAGGAGGTTAAGGTATCCGACTAGGTTGAAAAAGTGTTTTTTGACAAAAAGGTCGAATTTTTTTTTTTATGATTGTAAAATCAAGCCCCAGCCTTTAAGATTCCAAATCAGTCTTTATTTTAATTTTACGTAAATTAGAACTCTAATTATAGCAATTTAAATAAGTCATAGTAGTTGAAAACGAAACCGGAAGTAATGTAATCTGGACCGGAAGTGAGCTACATATGCAGTGTTTAATTATTATTTCCCTAAAATGAAGTTTCAAAAAACCAAATTTTAATTATCTGCTTACTAAGCCACAGTTTGCTAATAATTATTTCAAATAATTTTGTTGCAAACGATTGGCAACGGCATTTTAAGACTATCGCTATTTCGTGTTTGTTTACATTCGACGTTAGATTTACCACGCCTATTTTAATTCTTTTTTTTCTCTATTTTGCTTTATTTTTAGAATTTAAATTATTTTAATTTAATCTTTAATTTATTTTACCTGAAATCATGGGTAAATGTCGCTCATATCGTCCCCGTAAAAGAAAGTTTCACGGAAACCAAAATACAAGCACTGAAACTGCTTCATCTAATGAAGAAATTATGACCGCCAGTTCACTGAAGCTGCAGCAATGCAATGAGGTAAGTAATGAGGTAACATTTCAGAACGTTTAACTGGAAACAGATTGATTGATCTGGAAATTTTAATTGGTATTTTTTCCTTATTGTGTTGCCCAACAAAAATGTGTACAGCAGGAAGCCTTTATCTTGTAGAAGATTCAAGGTTTGGATTATCTTCAAACTTTTCTTTGCACTGCAAAAATTGCAGTTTCATATCGGCATTTTGTACTTCTAAAAAGTTAGACAAAATGAATGAACTTAATTCTCGTTTTGTTTATGGATTAAGATTGATTGGTAGAGGTGTTTCAGCAGGAAGAAAACTTTGTGCTGTTTTGAATCTACCTCCCTTTCTCTCAAAGCTTGCATTCCGCCAACAAGAAAAAAACTCCTCAGTGCTGCTATTTCCATTGGAGAAAAAAATAATGAATGACGCAGCAAAAGGTATTAGGCAATTTAAAAAATCTATACATGGTATTGTAAATTGTGGTGTTTCGGTGGATGGTACCTGGCAGCGTCGTGGTTTTTCTTCGCTAAATGGTTGTGTTAGTGCAATATCTGTTGATACTGGGAAAATTATTGACTTTGAAACTTTATCTCAGTTTTGTAGAAAATGTAATTCAAAGACGAAACAAAATGTGAAATTGCAGTGTAATCATCATAAAGGATCTTCCTCCAGCATGGAACCGGTTGGGGCTTATCGTATTTTTGAGAGGTCGGAAGATCATAGAATGTTACGATACACTGACTATTATGGGGATGGGGATTCCAAAGCTTTTGATGCCGTGAAGGACATTTACGGGAAAGATTCTGTTACGAAGCTAGAATGTATAGGGCATATTCAAAAAAGAGTTGGAACAAGGCTTCGAAAATTGAAAAGCAGAAATAAAGGACTCGGGGGGAAAGGTAAATTAACTGATGGTTTAATTAATAAGTTACAAAATTACTATGGGATTGCTATTCGAAGCAATATTGGGAATTTGGAAAAAATGCAGTCTGCTGTTATTGCTGCCTTTTTTCATTGTTGCTCATCAAAACATCAGCCAAAACATGGACAGTGCCCTGTCGGAGATGAAAGTTGGTGTAAATTTCAACGGGCTAAAGCTTCAAAATATTGTGTACCAGGATAAATTTTTGGGTCTGCCACAAAATATTGTTAACACGATAAAGCCTGTTTATATGGATTTGTGTGACAGAAATCTTTTAAAAAAATGTTTACACGGAAAAACTCAGAATCCGAACGAAAGTTTTAATGCAATTTTGTGGCAGATATTACCAAAAGAAGTTTTCGTTGAGCATCAAACATTTCGTTTAGGAGCATATATTGCTGTTGTGCAGTATAATAATGGCTTTCAGGGATTAATATCCATATTAAATGAAATGGGTATTGTTCGGGGTATTATACTGTACGGGGACAAAAAACTTCGATAATGAGCGTATTGCAGACTCAAAACGTCACTCACTGCCAACAGCAAAAACCTGCAGAAGAAAACTTAGGGCCATTCGATAAAAAAGAAACATAAAAATTGAGGAAGAAGAAGGAATTACCTATAAAACTGGAGAATTTTAAGTTGTTTTTTTAATATTTACTTTATGTAACTTATAAGTATATTTTTTAAATGTGTTTTTTGAAAAATGAAATTTTCACGATAATTTTTGCACGAAAACTGGGATATCTCCAGAACAATTATATAAAATTTAATGAAATTTGCAACACTTATGTTATAAGCCCTTGAGAGTGTAGCAAACCGCAGTTTTTAAGATACTTACACTTGATAACATTTTATAGTCCTTTTTAGCATAGAATAAAGAGTAATTTTGACGAAAAATCATTAACGTGAAGTTCGAATGCTTATTAAATATTTATTTTTGAAAATATTTTTTACCCTGCGGTTTGCGACACTTCAGGTGTGTAGGGCAGCGATGCACGTTAAATCTGTCGAGAGCTGAAACGTCCTCCCGTTGGTGTGGTGTGGTAGTTAGAAGAGGGGGGTGCCAGCTCAGGTGTCGTCCACGTCACTTGACCATGGTTCAAAATTACGTGGTCCGTCGCCAAAAGCCCTCGTGTAGCTGTACAGTGCGACGTTAATATTAACTCACTCGCGACACTTCAGGTGGATAAATAAATGTATCAATGCAATTAAAATTACATTATGTCCAATATATATTTTTTTACGCTGTTTTTCCTGAAATTGAAATTTTTTTAAAATTTTATTAAAATAATTTTTTTTTTCAGAAACAGAGGTGATGCATGGTATTTTTTTCATAATTATAACTCTTTAGGCCTATTTATGTTCTTTAAAATAATAAAATTCTTCTGATAATCAATTTTGAAAAAATTGGTCTTCGAACCTAGTCGGGTGCCTTAATATACCTGAATAGATCATAAGTACTACCAGGTGATATATTCTAGTTTAATACCGCTTACCACAAGCGTTAGTTTAATAAAATTAGTTCAAGTTTAATGAAAGCTACTAATTCAAGTGGCGTGTATTTCTCAGACTTCCTATTCCGGTAAAATGTTTTGATATTGCTTGTAGTTATTGATTAATCTCATATTTCGTAATTTAATTTAATATTAAAGGTAAATCCCTTTTTGACGTAGACATATATCTTACTATTTGTCATTAGAATTTTTGATATTTGAACGAAGTGAATAAATATAAGTTTTTTCTATACAAATGGCATCTGGTCATTCTTTGCCTCAAATTAATCTTAGTGTCCAGGGTGGAACCCAGGGTGGTTCCCACATATGTATATATAGGGAGAAAATCCAATAAAAGTAGGAATTGTATAAAAACCTCTTACGTGTATTATGTAAGCCTTTACTATCAATAATTTTTCAGAAAAACAACGAACAAATATATGCAAAATAGAACCCTGACACATTCTATACTTGCATATACTATCAATAATTCATCAGAAAATAAAATAGAGGACTTCAAATGCATGCAAAATATTCTGACGAGTTTTATAGATGCATATAATATCAATAATTCATCAGAAAATAAAATGAATAGATTACTCTTGCTCTATATCTCTCAGAAAGTTAAAAGAAAAAAGAAGAAAACAAACAAACAATTGAAACTTTGTAAGAAAACTGGAAAAAAAGTTGGAACTTATTTAGAAAGCTGATAATTTATACAAACATTATCAAAGTGACCAACTTCTGAGAAATGAAAAAGTTTAAGAACTGTTCCTTCAAATGGATTTATTAAAAAAAACTTTTTACGAGGTATATTCTTAACTATATATAATATCTAATATACTATCATTTTTTTAAAGGAAAAAAAAAGAAATACTGATTATGACCTATAACGCAGTGCTTCTCAAACTTTCAATACTGGCGCCCCCCTTTTCAATGACAATTCTTATCGCGCCCCCTTATACATTAATAATGTACCGAAAGCAATAATAATGCACTTTGACGCTAAAGCAACAATCTTTATTATAAACCGTACATATTCATGACATGAGTATTAAATTTCGTACATGTTACTTTTGAGCAAAAATTAAGTGATAGGATAATTATATTATGTTATTTTTCCTTTCTCTAATTTTTAAATTGGAACGAATTGCAAAATGCGGTTTCTGCTTAGAAGACAAAATATAGATATCAGCTAAATGTAGAAAAAGAACACAGGGGGTCAATTTCTAATCATAAGCATTCCTTTGAAAAACTTTCCTCTGTAAGACAAGCTCATGGAAGTCGCTAATACTTATTAAACTTGTTCTTAATTTAGTATTAATTAATTAGTTATAAAATACTCTGTGCAGCACTGATACATTAAATGTATACCGGCCGAAGTACCCACTCTTTGCACAAGTTCACATTTATAAGAAAATAAAACATTATTGATATAATCGCTTAATTGTAAGGAGAGTAAAGCCAAGTGTGCGACAAAGTTTACAAAAATGTAAAATGATTTTTTTTAAATGATTGCTCAAATTATAATTAGTTTTAAGCGAACTGTAATTTTAAGTCTCAAAGAATTAGCATTTAGAATTGATGTTGAATAATGAACAATAAAAAAAAATTCTGATGAAGAATAATTGTATTATTTTTAATATTTAAAGTGAAAAGACTTCAACATGATTAAACCTTGGAGTAGACCCGCACTCGATACTAATGGTCGAGCGGGGTTATTTGAGTCACCCCAATCCTTTTTTTATAATTATTTTTATAGTACACAATAAATATCGTAATTCCAGTGAATAATTTAATAAAGAGAAAATATACTCACTTTCAAGGACACAGAAAACATTTCGGAAAAATGTTATCACACCGGGAACTCAGACAAAACAAGTACCTTAAGATCGTAAAAAAGACGTCTGTCACTCCCAAAAAATAGGGAGATATGTGACAAATATATTTTAGTTCACGTTAAGATTGTCAAACAGGAGGGTAGTGTCAGGGCCATTGGTAACAATTAAACAATTTTGACAGAATTACCGATTTCGTGCACTGTGTGCTCGGCGTGACCGCTCCCGGATTAAAAGTGTAATTGTTACAATATGGATGTTCTAAGAAAATTATGTAAAACGTTTTTCATTATGCTTGGCTTAGTAATCCTTCAAACTTCCCTAAATTAAAAAACAAATATGTAAGAGCAGGGACGTAACTAACCGTACAAGTAACTCGAAGGTCAAACCGCAGCAAATACATTCTGCTGCCTACAGCTGATGGCAATAATATATAACAGTGATGAACTTTTTATCTTCTCTCATAAAATGTTTTTTGATTATGGCTCTGGATTTTGTCTTTCCTCTAAAAGAGTAGCATTTTCGCTTTGAAAAGAAAACGTAATAAAAAATCTCTCATCATGGGATTACAGCAAATCGAATAAAACGTTTTTTATTTGGTTATAGTATCAAAAATAGCTAAAAAATGAGGTTTTGAAGTAAATGCTTTTATTTTTGATGATGTAAAATCGCAGATAATATATATATTATTTCCGTGTAAATGTGTATATTTTATTATGTCAGAATTTTTTTTTTATTTTACTTCATTCTAGTAATTAAATTTTTTTTAAACTTTTATTTTCGAAATGCTCGCGCCCCCCTTGTAGGTGTATCGCGCCCCCCCAGGGGGCGCGCCCCACAGTTTGAGAAACACTGCTATAACGTGATCCAACGATGTCTGTTCCGAATGAAATGGTATTAACACATACCTACGACACCAGTAGGATAATAATGGGTTATACGGTAAGAAAATGAGAACATCTCTTTGAAAAAAAAACCCCATTTTTCTCAAAAAACTACGGAATTTGACTTTCGTACATTTTATAATGTCAGTTCCTTCCGAAAAAGAAATGCTTAAAATGATATATATATGTGTGTGAGATGATTTTTGTGCCAGAATCAGACTTAGTTTTATAAAGGATCTTAATTCGATGAAATCTATACAAGTTCTGACGCTGAGAGGAGAGAGAAAAAAGAACGCCACCGTGTGTTTTAAGTGGGTTAGCACTTAAAATACAGATGCGGTAAGTATCGCGGATTTTATGAGTGCACTTGAAAGTTAATGCTAACATATAGGGCTATTATATCTAAGGATCTGGACTTAGAAATGTTTATTGGCTAGGCCATATGTTAAGAAGAAATAAATGGGTGATTAGTTTTATACTTGAAGATGAAATGAAAAAGATGATTTAAGTGCTAAATAGGGAATTTAATTTTTAATATAATTTTATTATCCTTACACATATATAATAATAATAAATACTATAATTATAAATTTACCATTTTTCCTAGATAGATGTATTTACTTAAATATTCAAATTGTAAATAAAATTACTTATTTTCTTAGTTTTATTTAACAGTAGTGATATTTTATTTAATATTTAAATACATTTATAATCCTTGTATCTCTCAGTAACTAAATTGTTTTATTTCTATTAAATTCATACTTTTGATAAGTGCTAATATTCGTTCAATTTGAATGAGTGCAAATGTGTATTTTATATTGTGGAATGTTAGAATGTTTTTTGTTTGTTTACTTCCAGTAAATTGATATTTTTTGTTTAAATAATGCTTTGCTTTCGACTGTTTAATATGCTCACACTCCCCTCGTAGAGTTGTCATAGCCCTCTAGGGGGTACGTCCCACAGTTTGAGAAATCTTGCTGTATATTAATGCCTGAGAAATTATAATTCAAAAGGCAAAACCATTAGCATGCACTGACTACTACTGTTATGTGAGGAGTTTAAATTATAAAAAAGAAAAATGCACACGAAAGCGACAATGGGTAATTGTTATGCTAAAAATTAAAAATATCTTGAGATATGGGGGGGTTGAACTCCTAAACCAAACTCTGGTGTACTCACTCCACTGCACAAAACAAATTTTATTTATAAGTGCTTCGTGTCTGAAACAAATTACGTGACAGTTTTTCCTGATTCCAACCATTTTGTCAACCGCACAAACGGCAATGCAATCTCATAATCCTGGAGGGGAAAAATGTTTTAAATAATTAATGCTTACATACATCAAGTCCGTTTTAGTACAAGTTAAGTAAGGATTTTTGAATTAATTTATTATTTAGGAGTAGCATAATTTTACGCTGGAAATATTTTCATTGTCATTAATTTTGCTTGTTATACTTCTAAAGAATTTTTTCTTTACTAGCGAAGAATTTTTATTTTAAATGGAGGAAACATTTGAAGTCTTAAATTTAAATGAGAGCTTACATATGATAAAGAAAAGAATTAATTGCACTATACAGCGCACTTATTATAAAAGTAAGCTAAAGAAAATATTATTCAACAAAGTAAATGTAAATGAAAAAAAAAAATGTTGTTTCTTAAGTGAAAAACAGAAAGAGAGACTGTGAGAGGCACTTTAAAATTAAAGCTTGAGAGAAAAATATTATATTTAACTTTTTATACTTCTTGTTATTGGTTAATTTCCTTAACTAGTTCCTTAAAATAAGTAGAAAAAAATACTTTTCTTCCTCCGTCTATATTTAATCACTTGAAACAAGAAAAAATGATTCCAACCAGTCCTCTATTATTTCGAAATTTATAAGTTGCCATGTTCATTAGGAAAATTCCTGATGTCCTTAACTTTAAATCTTTACATAATATTTTTATAGAAAACAATATTTAATATTTTATACCTACCTTGTTACTTACTTCTAAGAATGCAATTGAAAAAATTAAGCTAATGGACACTATTTCATTGGGACAGTTAAACGTACTTCTTTTTTTTTATATAGTTTCAAGATTTATATTACTTGAAAAGAAATTTCATCAAGTTAAGTAACTCTCTCTGAAAAAAAAATTAAATAGACGTACTGGCATTTTTTTTTCTTTTTTTCTTTTTATTTTCCTTCAAAACGCTATTTTCGAAAAATGAGGACAGAAAAATAATTTGTCCGATATTCTGATTAAATGTTCTCAGCCAAATACATTTAAAGAAGTATTTGATACATTTATATCCATACCTTTTAGTTGGAATTATTTATACAGTTTACGTAATACGAAAATATTGGAAAAAAATACATTAACTATAGCGATAGTTTTATTACATTGATGCATATAAAATGCCGAATTTTTAATTAAATATGTAAAACTGGATATCTTTTTCTAAAAGATGTTTATTTAATCAAAATATATGCTACATATGTTTTAATAAATCTTACTGGGGAGGTGCATATCCGAGAACAGACCCCATGGCGCTCGGATCAGCAGCCGAATAACATGACCACATTTCAATGCGTAGATGCTAGTCTTAAATAAGTTCTAATCTTTATAATCAATAAAATCTTTTACAGAGTGTCCCAGAACTATTCGGACAAACTTTAAAGGGAGGTAGATGATATTACAAGGCTTCAGATTTTCTAAGTGACGTAGAGGAAATGTAGTATGACTGGTACCAGAAACGAAGAAACGCAAGACTGAGATAATCTAAAATAATTATTGTTCAGAGATATTACGTATGCTGGGGAAGATGTAAGCGATCGAACAAATATATCCAGCAAATGAGTGGATCAAATATGCACTGACCGTTCTTACCTGCCAAAAATAAACGGAGGCGGCGTAGGATGTTTGTGATGACTGCAGGTCTAGCTCCTGAAAAAGTTGTCTTCTTCATTGACTCCCAAGCTGCAATTTTATCTTCAAGCAGTAATACACGAGCTGTGACTGTAAACTTGGCCTTACACAATTCAGTGCGCTACTAAAATTGCGGAGCTCATCTCATATGGCTGGACTCCGGCAATGGGAGAGCTGACCAAAAAGCCAAGTCGACTCAACCGGAAGTCTCCTTGACCTTCAGAAGAACAAAGAGCATCATTTCCACATACATTGGCAAATGTACTGCAGTGACATCTTAGATCAAGAACTCTGGTCTTTTGGGTAACGTCTTAAGGTGACTGCCTACCTTGAAAATGTCGTTTTTCGTCTACATAAAGCACTTTTTTTTATTTCAAAGTCATATAGTTTGAAAATTTCTCTTTCTAAAACTGTTTATCTTTTTCCTTTACGCAAAACAGAAATAAAGTTATATTGATAAACTTATAGTTATACAACATCACTCTGTACAAAAGCGCAGTAAAATAAAACTTTAAATGAGTTTTTCTCAAAATTATGTTTTCGAAAGAAACTCTTTACAGATGCATGGAATCTTAAGAAACCAATCAGATAACGTTTTTGAAATTTTGTAAGAATATTTATTATATACTATTTTTTTCATGAAACGGACTATAAGTTTTGTTGTAGGTTAAATATTTTTTCATTTAGGGTAGTTTTTATAATGAAAAAACTTAAAAAATATCACATTTTCATATTATAATATCTAATTGTATAATGTTCATATTATTTTATATAATTGTATAATGATCAAATTATTACGTATAATTTTATACATTGTTACTCGTTTTAGCAAAAATTTGGTAAAATTTCTATGAAAACAACCAATTTTTCTAAAAAAACTATGTTTATTTTAAAAAAAAAATTGTGTGTGTGCATTTGCTTTTTAAAAATCTTTTACTTCCTATAAACACTCAATTTGTTTCAAAAATTTGTTTTTTTAAGAAAATTGTGTCCGAATGTAGGCAGTCACCTTAAAACTAAAGCCTACTGAACAATAGTCCTGCAATTATTTAGTTATTCAAA
Organism: Trichonephila clavipes; assembly: GCA_019973935.1. NCBI lineage: Eukaryota > Metazoa > Arthropoda > Arachnida > Araneae > Nephilidae > Trichonephila > Trichonephila clavipes. Next base: position 83,811 of record BMAU01019819.1, on the reverse strand, counting down.
TTATTTTATATATTTTATGTTGTGATGTCGAAGTGACACTGTTGGGCGTTTAAGGGTAATCGCATTCCCGGACGTTCTAGTGTTAAACAAGATTATATATCAAAAACAAAAGCATAACGAAAACAGGAAGACAAACGTTTAAAATTGAAGGAAGTCCAACATTTTATATGCATCATTATCTAAAAATTGCTCATACGACAGAATGTGTTTTGACCTATAAGCAGAATTTAAATTTTTTCTAAAGATTATAAATTAACATACATGAGAGATGTGCATGTATATTCCGAAAATAGAAGCTAAAGTTTAATGTGGTGTTATTAAAGGGTTAAAAATTTAAAAGATTTATAATAGGAGCATATTAGAAAGTTTACATTCATAATTTATAAATACCAGGTAAGTTTATTCTCTTTTTATTCACATATATATGTTTAAATTTCATATCCAATTAAATAATTTAGTTATAAATTACAATAAATAATCTACATTGTAATGTGTATTTTAAAAGTTCCTCTATTTAACACAATTATAATTTTTTTCCCTTTTTCACATAATATATTAGATCTTACGTAGAAAAATATGGGATCTTAGAGAGAAAAAAATATTTATGAGAATTTGTGAAGGAACATGTTAAATTTTTCTTTCTAAGCAACTATCCAGTTTTATGTCAATCTCAGTTGATAAGTGCAATAAGAAACATGGCTGTGATGGATCTGTCTAGCCACACAGCAATGACATTATGTAAAGAATGGAAAAGTACGTATTCATGAGTATCTAGACATTTATTGATGAATTTCGAAACTACTAAGAGTCTGGCACTAAAATAGTGAAAAAATAAAAGAAATTCATTTTATTATCAATGCATTTTTTCAAATATAATGATTTTAGGTGATATGATTAAATTGGTATCGCAATTAACAAATTATTTTACATCAGAATTAAGTAATATCAGAATTAAAATACATTACTTACGTTTTACGAATCTTGTGTAAATAATACTTAAAATAGTGCAAATAATTTATATCTGGACTTCAGTGATACGTTCAAACTACTCTATGTAGTATTTACTTTATGTTTGTTTTCACGTTGTATTTATTTTATGTAATATCAAAAGCAATGGGGTTCAATACATTATAATGACTGTCCAATAGGAACTGGACGTTGAAGCCAAGTTAGCGTCATTTGCGGCAACTTGGTGACAATTTTGGCGACCAATTTTATTAAACCGAGACCATATGGATTATTCTGGAAATTAGAGGAGAAATCTACTAATATCATGATCGATGACTATACACTAAAATACCTAGTAGTTCGCCGGGATCATTGTATTGTTTCATGTTATCCGATTTTTCGCCTTAAGCGTATTGGCGTTAAACGTATTTCACTGTATATATTCTTCACAGGAACACTTCTAATAACTCGTGAACTGGAGTTCAATTTCTGGATCTGTCATCCAGATCAATTATACACAGTGCGTTAGTTTTGACTTCCATTCAGCACTTTGCAACATTGTTTCAGAATCATATTGAAAACATCAGAATTCATCACCTATTACAATGGACCTCAAAAGGTTTAGATCACTTACAGCGGCTGAAATGATATCTCGGTGATGTGCTCTACTCATTGTTTTTTGTTCAGGGTTTAAAATGTGTAAAACAAATTTAGCACACACTTTAAAAAATTCTGCCCAAATTTTCATGTAAGAATGTTCGAATAGTTTCTTTAAAAGTGCTTAAAGATGCTTCCACCAATATCAGTGACGCACAACGATCGTTTGCCACAAAAGTTTGTACTTTCGCAATAATTTCAGGTAAGAAATCAGGATCCTAGATAAAATTGACCTTTCTCTACGTTGATGATATTCTACCGTATCTCTTCTCCACAAAAACCGTTTGTACCATATTAAAATATTTGATCTACTTAAAAAATAGTTAGCGTAAACTTGTTTCATGAGTAGGTATGTTTTTGGAGCAGTTTTTTTTTAACAAATTTTGCGTTAAATTTAATTATAGCTCTTTTCTCCGGCTTAATAAATCAACATGAAAAAATTCACTTCGGTAATGGATTTTATCTTCTGGCATCTACTTAACAAAATGCACACAATTTGTTGGAAGTGTGTCAGCTGACCAGTGACGTTATGACACATGCGCATTAACACGCATGGTGCCATTAGGACCTGTATTCTGGGAAGAGTCTTAAAATTTATTTGAAGTACTGTGTACAACTATAAAGTAGAGATGTTTTGACCTTGCATTGTAAACACGTGCAAGAGATAGGTTCCTCATTCCTTCCTCCACCCTTTGAAGAAAAGGTAAGGGGCAGTTAGGTTTCAATTTTAGATTTTAAGGTCTAATGAATTGGTGAATCTGGTGCTATGATAAAAATAATTAATGAATGATGTTTCAATCCACAGACACGATGAAAAATTTCAGAAAAATTGACTGCATGTTTGAGTTTCAAGCAACTCAAACTCGAATTGGTTTTTCCACATGCTCAAGTCATTTTTTTTTTCGATTTCCATTTTCAGAAAAACTCGGTAAATAATATTTCTTATAGCCTACACAGAGTATTTACACTCATGTCCATAAATTAAGGAAAACTCAGAATCACACAGAAATTGAACTCTAAAATAAAAAATTCACCTATAGAATTATCACACACACATTGAAGAAGAATACGCAAATTATATGAAACCACCAGATGGCGCGGATAGTACGTCACAATGACGAGAGTGTAAGAGAATGGTGGCACAGAAGTAAAATTGTTCACAAGCGCTTTAAAAGCCTTTCAGTGCAAACAACTGCATAGTTATGGCATAAAAGAAGCTTTTGGATGATTTTTTACGTGGTAGAATTATTGGACGACTGGAATGTAGACGTACCCAACTGGAAGTATCCGAGGAACTTGGAATCGTCCAGAGTGTAATATCCAGGTTCTGGCAACGATTCCAAGATGATGATAATGTGAGTAGATGTTACAGCACAGGTCACCCCCGAGTTATAATGCCGAATGAGGACCGGTATTTGGCAGTTTTTGGCAAAAAAAGACGGAGCGCAGCATCAGACCTGTATTGTCAGCTCTCTTCTGCTTCCGGTACGACAGTTTCAAGGCAGACCGTGTACAGACGCTTAGGGCACATTGGTCTTTATTCTCTTAGGACTGTCAGATGTGTTACACATACCGCAACTTACTGTCACCTGCGATTAACCTGGAGTAGAGAGCATGCATTGTAGACACCACAACAGTGGTCTTGTGTAATGTTTTCCGACGAGTCCAGGTTTAGTTTGCAGTCTGATTCTCGCCGGACTTTAATATGGAGAGTGCCAGGTACCCGTTACCACCAAGAGAACACCATTGAACGACACCGTTGCGGTGGTGCAGGATGACTCTTTTGGGGAGGAATTATTCTTGGTTCCAGAACTGACCTGCATGCTCAGAGTGTAACGATGAGAGGCCACATCTATCCGGATGTCATTCTGGAACAACATGTACATTTGTTTTGGGGCGTCATGGGTGCTGAATTTCTGTTCATGGATGACAATGCCCGTCGCCACCGTGCAAACATTGTAGACGAAATACTTCAATCGGAGAATATCACCCGTATGGATTGGTCAGCATACTCACCGGACTTGAATCCAATAGAGCATGTGTGGGATACGCTTGGCCGACGAATTGCAGCCCGTCAACCCCATTCCTCCTGCCTACCGGAACTTCGGAGGGCATTGCTTGATGAGTGGTGTAATATTCCCCAAGATCAGGTTGATATTTTGATACTCAGCCTGCCTAGGCGTTGTAAGGCCTTATTCAATCGTCCGGGAGACATACTCCGTATTAACCATCATACTAACCATGTTATACTGTTCTTTGTAAATAGGTTCTTTTTTTAAAATTTGCTCCAAGGAATAAAAAAAAGCATTTTTTATTAATTATGTCAAACATATAGCATCGTTTTTGCTCTTTACCTTTTGTTTAATAAATAGACTTGACAAATAAGTCAAATTTGTTTTGCTTCTGTCTCTTTCTTTGCCTGAACTTCATTATCGCTGAATTAAAGACATGAGTGTACTGCACAGAGAATTCATAGTAAGCTAAATATTTAACTGCGTTAAAAAGCTTTAATTTTAAATAAAATCAATTTGTACATCTATATTTTTTTTGCTTGTTTGTTATTATAGCAATTATAAATTAAATTGCTTTGGGTAATTTATTGGTTCCTTAAGGAAAACTGACGTTATTTTACAATAATATTATTAGAATTTCATTATATTTCACTGCGATTTTTTGTATAAAACTTTAATCTATGACCTTTTATATTGATTTATTATTATGCACCAGATTTTTAAATTCTAAACGTTTGCTAAAAGTCAGTAGGTCATTGATGAATGTATTCTGATTTGAAATTTTACAAGGGTATTTTTCTTATCACAGTAAAAAAGGAAATTGCAATAGATATAAATGTTGGTATTGTTAATTTTTGGATAAAAAAATAATTAACTGCATCTAGTTCGGCGTTACACGACGCAAGTTCGTGTTTACATTCCAGTACGCTTGATATCACCTGTTGTGCAATGAAGCGAAAAAATGCATTCCTGAAAATGGGAAAAAAATAGACATTTTATTATTGTAATTTCACCTTCTTTAGCTATTATTGCTAATCAAAATAGTGAAAATATTTCAAACACAGAATAACATTTGCCAAATTTATACTACAAAATTATCTAAGATTATTTTTGATATGCGTAAAAAGATTTTTTTGGACTAAGAAACAGTATAAAATAATCTATGTTATATCTAAATTTTGCTAGATTTTAACAAGGACTAATGCAAATAAATTTTCAAACAATGTTGTACAACAGATTTTGTGCATATATATAATATTTTTTTTTATGTATATATGTATTTTAAATAGCTTCAGCAATTTATTTGATAAACAAAGTATCAAAGTTTTTTTTTTCTTGTATTAACACTCTAACTGGATACGTTCCTCCTGAAAAGTTATTCCGAAAGCGTTTTACTCTTATATTGCTATTCCCTACAAAAATGCAACATACTTCAATTCTTTCCCCCTTTTAAAACTTGGGAGGTCAAAAGGGGACAACTTTATGACTTGGTTCGGCGTATTTGATCATTGTGAACCAGGATAACAGCTAGCTGTTAAGTTGCCTTGGGCAATCTTGTATGAAAACCGTAGTTCTTTCTACTATGTCGTTTTCCCCATAGATTCAGTCACAGTAAATTTAAAACAAAATGCAGGGTAAAAAAAACATGAAATAAATGGCGTGTTAAAAGTTAAAAAATAGTTATATTTTCTTCAAACAAAATTTATTTTTCTGTCATTTTTAAAAAATTAAAAAAAAAAATATTTTGGTATTGCGATTTGAACCAGAAAAAAGCATCCTGTATTCATTTTTGAATATGAGAGTAAGAAAATGCGCTCACTTTCATGTTTTTTAAAAAAAGTTATGAGGTAAAAAGAGTAAAGGCCCTATCTTTTTTTAAACAATAAGACATAAATGGTGCATATTTATGAAATGAAACAGATCTTTCTCTATTCAATTAAATTTTTAATTTAGAATAACATAAAAAATGATTTCAATATACTTTTAATTTATTTAAATTTAAATCATATAAATGATATTTTTATGTTAACTGAATATTTTTCGGAAAAAATCTAAATTTTCATTCCTAGTGTTCTCTTTTTCGAACTTCTTGTATTAAATAAAAATTCCTTTTCTACATCGGCATTTGTGATGGACATAACACACATTCAGTCAATAATTTTTAAATTTAATGGGGGATATACTTCTTCAAATGCGCATGACAGTACTTCTAACCATTTTCTATTCAAGTTAAATTTCTTATCTTTCTGTTTCTTTTATTACAAGATTGTGAGAAAAGTTCTCCCTAATTAATTTTGTCTTTCAAAACAGTACACTTAAAACAATTTTGTTCAGCGAAGTTAACCGACAGTTCCACAATGTATTTATTCATACCAAATTTTAAAAACAAATTTAACACTTGGAAATGTATCCAGTATTAAATTTTTCAGTATACACAAATATTTCCTGCTGTAGGGAAGATATAGTATGAGAGATGTGGTGTGCGGTTGTGAAAGAATGTTTTCGTACGTGTAGACTATTTTTGAAAATTTAAATATCACTGAAGCTGATCATATAACTGCAAATGAGCCTTATTTTAATGTGTGCTGGTTTCAAAGTAAAACACTTTACAATATTAAACAGCCTATGGAATTATACTCAACATCAAAATATTCGCAAAATTGCTTACAACTTCTATTCAAATTGTAAAGAAACTGAAGTATAAATATATCTTACTACTATAAATATATCATAATATGTAAGTATCCTATTTCTGTACATTTTAAAAACTGTAGCTGAATGCAATTTTTATATATATGAACGAGGCATAACAGCTCACACACTCGTAAAAATGTATTTATCATTTTTAAATATACTACTATAAAACGTAAATGGATTGTAAGATCAGTTGTAAAATCCTAAAAGCTTTTAGAGGAGCTAAAAACATTTCATTTTGGATTGATCAAATTTTTAATATAATACACAAATATACATGTTATTAAGCAAATACATTTGAAAAATCAAACTTCCTTCTGAAATAAACGTGATTGAAAGAAAAATGTTTAATTGCAAATGAGTGGAAATACATGTTTATCTAAGGGGTATCCCCAAAGTGAGGTAATCCTCAAACTTAAAACTCAAACTCAGAATCACAACAATCCATGAGGGCCAGGAACTACTGTGCCCATCATAATACACATGACCATTGGACGCTGAGGTGCATGAACAGATGCATGTCCCGATTTGGTGGTCTGTCTGAAGAGAGACCTTCAGTGTTTAAGACCCGAAGCAAGCTTGGTACTCATTTATCGACCCAATGTAACCGGTAGGAAAGGCAGAGTCGACCTTGCGCAGTCCGTTAATAGAACCCCAGACCTGTGGTGTGGAAGCACGATACACTACCACTCGATCCTATTCGGTGAAAAATAAAATTTAATGTTAGAATCTTATATAAATCCCTAATGAATGAGGGAGTCCAAACTTTTTTTTTCATGTAAACTATTTAGACGGAAATGGTTAATTATGAACATTTCACAAGTTGCATAAATTAAAATTAACCGTTATAGTTAACATAAATTTTTAAGGGTGTAAAAGGTGTATTTCGGCTGCACGAATTAATTTTAAAAGGAATACGGTTACGAAAAAGTAGTACAAATCTATCTAAAGTAGGGTTGGTTACCTTACATATTGTCAAAAACAACAATGTATTGGAAGCCAATTCCACAATTCGTTGTTATAAAAATGTATGGAACATTACAAGATTTATTTTTGCATTTGTAATTTATATATATATAATTTTTCCTGGGAACTTTTAAAGCTAGAGCGGCATCCAGCAAAACCACGGTTCTCTCTCTGTTTTTCCAGATCGCCCCTGTCTAAGTCGGCTCTGTCACAGTAAGTGAAAATGCCGGACTTTGTTTGTCAAGATCATTTTATAGCAGACTGCATTTTTCATGTATTTTAGATGGTCGTTTTATATTTTCTACATCAATATCTTAATGTCTGAATTTAAAATTACATAAAATTCTTGACATTCGCATCAATAAACATTATAATTTTTATTAGTATATGAATGTGTCATCACACGATTACATGACTGTTATTAACATATTATTTTAACCATTTAATTAATATTAAGTATAACATAACGTACACAAATTTTCTGAACTTTAAAATAAATATTTCGAAAACTACTTCAGATATACTCAAAATTTTTCATTCCTACCCTTTAGCTTCTCAGTTTTGCTTCTATGTAAAACTTTATTGTATATTCCTCGGTTTTTTTACTATACTTTTTGCTCTTAGCATGCGTTTTTCAACTGAATTGTATGAAATCTTCAAAACATATTAAAAAATACCAAAGAAGCTATATAATAAAATTTGAAATTTATATTATACTCAGAGTTGCTAGAACTTATGGTAAATAATTTTTAACTTTGCGATACATTTTTTTTTCGAAATTTCAAATGGAATTTCTAACATAAAATTTCTAGCTTTATACGGTCGAGATTTCAAAAAATATCCTGATTTTAATTACTTATTCAGTTAGCCTTCAAAAAAGATAAATGTTGATGTATTTTGCATAAATAGATATTTTTGAAGAATAATTCGAATGTTTTTGAATAGCTCGAATTTAAAATTGATTTTTATGTTTATTTATATGCATAAATGTCTACTGTAAATGTTTCCGTATATTTTTGATTACCATTTATTCAAACATTCCAGTTATAAAAAAAAAATGTGTGAAAATATTCATTCATGTTGTCTTTGATGTAAACTGAAGTTCAAGCAGTTAAAATTCAAATATAATTCGGTGTATTTTAACAATATATAACCAGGCACTGTACTTAAACTTCCTGAACACTTAGGCTTTGAAATCTAAAAAAAAACTAATAAATCTTAATTAGTTTTTTTTTCGTTATTATTTTTATCAAAGTGTAAGAAAATGTTTCAAATGATTTGATTAAGTTTAAATTTATTCATTTTTAGTGGTTGGAAAATTGAAAAGGTTCCAAATTTTAAAGAGTTTGATGTTTTATTAATTTTTTTCGGTATCTTATAATAAAATAATCATGTTTCAAAAAACTGAAAGCTTTGAATAAGAAAAATGAAGCGAAAGAATATACTTAGAAAAAGATAATTTGTCTAACTATATAAAATAGCAGATTGCCTTGACACGCCCCAACTTGTTACAGTTTGAAATTAATATGAAACCCAAAGGGAATTGTAACATATTTTACTTATGCGTTGGGACTTTTGAAAACTTTTAAAATACAAGCTAGCAAACAAACACTTCTTGGGTTCTAAAGAAATTTCTCCCCGATTTTTTACGATTGGGGGGGTCAAAACACGGGGTTCCCTGCGAGCCATAAAACTGCTGCTGGGTTGCTTCCTCCGTCCCTCATTAACTTTCAAGATGTTAAACCTTAAAAGGGGGAAAGGATTTCAGAAAAGTGCGGGTAATCCGCTTTTGAAAACGTTACTTGAAGGCAGAAAAATCCGTGCAGTCCTTTTTCGAAGCATCTTTACACTGACGGAATTTTCCGTGCTATCCGTTTAGAGGGTTAAGAGTCGGCTACATTTCACAGAAATTTGAAAATTCGTGAACAAATTATAGCATACTCGACCACCAGTCAAGCAAGCAAAAAACTATTTACTGACACAGCTATTTTGTTTTTCGTATTCATGACGTAAAACATATATATTTCAATCCATAAAATTAGACTCTTTTTAGAAGTTAGAAAAACAAATTAGAAAAAGAAGTGGTTAAAATCGGTTACTTTTCATAACCAACCAATAGTCAAAATCTATACATTTGAACACTTGAATGCATGGATCAAATTGCAAGGAATGTTTTCGTTGAAAGGGTATTAAAATAATTATTTTAACCCTCTGGCTGAAACAAACACTTTTTGCCGCACTGAGAAACATTCTTCTGACAGACGGGTACGTGAATATTTTTGAATTTTATTACCTTAAGGAGTACTTTAAATATTCTTACACCTCATGAAATTGAGTATGGCTCGAATAAGATGTGTGGGATTAAATCAAGCACAACAATATATTTTTATCACTAGAATTGTGACTAATATTTTTTTATCAAAAACTGATTAAAATTTATTTATATTCATGTAAAAGTAATTAAAAATAATAATACCAAACACCAGAAAAACTCTAGGAATATTCATCTGATAGACCGAAGAAGATAAGAGATAATCAAAGATAGATAAGAAAAATCGCACATAACGTGAGCTGAAAAAAATCGCCACATGATCCTCTGACTGGATAGAGTCCAAATGAAATTGTCCTGGCAGCCCCACCACAAAAATCACAAAGTACACCACAGCGTTATCTACATGCTTCAAAGCAAATCATTCCCGGATGTTCCGGTCAGAGGGTTAAGCCAGTGTTTCTCAAACTGTGGTGTGCGATCCCCATAGGGGAGTAATAATCCTACAAGGGGCGCAAGTATATTGAAAAGTCAAAAACAAAAGATAATTTAAAAGAATTATTAATTTTCTGAAAAGAAGCAAAACAAAATACATTCTGACATAATAAAAAAATAAAATACACATTTACTCTGATATAATACACTTATAAATGTACCAGTATTACACGATGTGTTTCATAATTAATTTAACAGTACCAAGTTCAGAAAAAGTTTAATAAAATACCAGTGACCCTAAGGGCATGTCATAAATTTACATACAAAATTTGTTATTTATGTCGATAATTTGTACTGTTTATGATTAAAATCGTATTGTAGCTTTAAGTAAAAGTATATTATTATTGATATATCAGTACTTTGTTATTGTATGGAGGGGGGGGGGCAAGATAAAAACTATGGTTGAAAATTGGGTCGCAAGTACAGAAAGTTTGAGAAGCACTGGGTTAAGCAGATATCATGCTTGTGATACGTTTACTTAAATATTCTTTTTCTTCTCGTAGGAAACCGTTGTGGTCAATATCATTAAAATTAGTTCGATGTGCTCTTTTTTTCAATTAGACAGCTATTCGACATTTTTATTGGGCTAGTTCGGGGTCATGGTAGCCAAGTACTCATGTTTGAGAACTCATGACCCAGTGGAGGAGCCAATATATTACTATACCTTTTTAGTCTGCAGTGGTCTGTCTCCACTAAAGGACCGATTTCCTGTTAGGGAACTAGTGACGTGTTAACGGTGAAGGAGTTTCGCGTGGGAAGTATCCGAGAACTGATACACCAACGCTTATGTTCTAAAATAATTGGCGTGATAACCCTTCGAGGGGGGCGCGAGCATATCGAAAATAAAAGGTTAAAAAAATTAATTTACTGGAATGAAGTAAAACAAAATAATTTCTGACACAATAAAAAAACAAAAACAGATTTACATTGATATGATTTATATACATCATCTGGTGAAAAAAACGTCAACAGAAATAGAAGATTCTACTTTGAACGCTAATTAGCTATCTTTGATCCTATAACTAAATTAAAAAAATATTTTGTTTGCTTTGCTGTAATCCTACGATGAGAGATTTTTTATTACGTTTCTTTTAACCTAAAATATTACTTTTGCTGACTTTCGAACTTACTGGTATGGTTATATCCGTCCCTTTTTTTAATGAAGTTGTAAATTATATATTTCTGTTGAATTTTTTCAATGTGAAAGAGTTTTGTGATATACGGATATACATATTGAACACTTTGAAGGTTTATTCGGCCAAGATTTATTTTTTTGAGTATTTTGAAACATATAATACTTAATGAGAAACGTTTTACATAATTCTTTTTTTGAACGTTTTTCCATTTTTTATACTGGATACACTATAAACACGGAAGCGTTGGACATAGTCATCCCAGAATCACTAAATGGTTAATTGTGGGAAAACTATTCGTTACCAATGATCTTGACAGAGAATCCTTCAACAGGGAACTAAAATGAATTGATAACGTATCTTCTTTCTTGAGAGTGGCAAATATTTTTTTAGATTCTTAAGTACTTGTTTTGAAAGAGTTCTCACCGTGACCACTTTTGTTCAAAAATGTTTTCTTGAACATGCTGCATGTTCCCTTATGAATAAATTAGTGGTTTTAATTATGATGCTGTAGGACTGATTATGGCTTAAAAATGTAAATGAGCAGAATATATAAAAAAAGAAATGGGCATCTGTGATCTCTCTGAAAGGAAATTGAAACCGATCAGACAATGGAAACACTTGCTGAAATAATGCATATCAATCATGATAGCAAAAGTAAATTTGAGAAAAGCAATGAACATGAAAAGGAAAAATTTCAATAGCTACATTAAGAACTCCATCAAGAAAATATGAAGCCATAAGTGTACCGCAAGATGCACTTCACCCTGTCAAAAAGACACAAGCAAGAAAAAATTCAACAGGGTATTTGTCGATTATCAAATGATTTTAAATCTACAATAACGTGTGACAGTTTTGCTTGCAAATAACTTTCCTGTAATAGTGAAAAGTGTCTATGATCTGTGTCCTTTATTAAGGTCACGTACATATGGAAAAATTTAGTTCAGTTTTATTATATTTTTTCTCAAATTATCATTTAAAAATCCTTGAAATAGGTAAGTATATTTTCTCTTAGTTAAAATATTCACTGTAAAAGTGATTTTTATCGTGCATATTAAAAATAATTATAAAAAAAATGTATTGGGGTGAGTCAATCCGCGTGACCATTAGCGTTAGTATCGAGTGCACACCTGATCCCAGACAAATACATTTTGAAGTTTTCTCGCTTTAAATATTAAAAATAACACAATTGTTATTCATTGGAATTTTGCATTCTTTTATATTGTTTAAGATTAATTCTAAATGCTAATTCTGCGAGGCTTAAAGTTACAATTCGTTCAAAACAATTTAAAATATGAGCATTCATTTCAAAATATCATTTTACACTTTTGTATACATTGTCATGCACTTGGTTTTACTCTCCTTACAATTAAGCTATTATATCAAGAATAATGTATTATCATTTTTTAAAAAATAAACTCGTGTTATGAGTGGGTACTTCAGCCAGTATAAGAACAAGTTTAAGAATTATTAGTGACTTCCATGGGCTTCTCTTGCAGAGCAAAATGTTTCAAAGGAAGGCTAAAAATTAGAAATTGACACTCTGAGTTATTTTTTGATATTTAGCAGAAATCTGTATTTTGTCTTCAAAGTAGCCATCGCAGAAAATCCGGATTCACAAAGGTATGATATTGAAAATTGCAATAGTATACGAAATGCTTTTGTTTTCAGTGCAGAAAATTCTGCATCCACCTCTATCCACCTCTATCCTGAATTCAAAGAGTGATTGTTACAAAATAACCTTTTAATTTCGTCACTAAATGTGAAATCTTTGAAGAACTCTTTTTCGGCAGTTGAGAGCCCTTCTGAAGTATTTGGAATGGATCCCTAACCCATTCGTAACTTGCTATCAATTTGTCCTCGTCTTGTGTACTTGTTGATGCTTTATTATTGTCGAATGCTCGATGCGATTTAAAAATATACCTATGATTTTGTTTTAATCCACTGCCTTAAATACTTAATACCGTGATTGAAAAATAACATAATTAACCTATTACTTAAAATTAAGTTACTTAAAATATATATTAAGAGTAATATATATAAAAAATTTAATACTTATCTTAATTTGTACGGTTTATATAATTAAGATCTTACTATAGCTTTAGCATCAAAGTACATTATAATTGCATTCAATATATTATTATTATATAAGGGGGGGCGATAAAATTTATGATTGAAAATTGTGTCGGCAGTATTGAAAGTTTAAGAAGCACTGACTTATGTTATTAATTTGTATGGTTTATAAATAAGACGGCATGTTGTAGCTTTAGCGTCAAAGAAAATGCATTATTATTTCATTCGGTACATTATTAACGTATAAAGGGGGCGCGATAAAAATTGTGATTGAAAAGGGAGGTGCCAGTATTGAAAGTTTGAGAAGCACTGCATTAGAGAGATATCTCTACTGGCTTAAATACCAAGCCCCGGCTTTATCCGACGAACTCTCTCTCCGTTCGACTTCCAGATTCACTAGGACCCTCTCAGACCTACAGTGACCTATGAAGGCTCCGACCAACGAACGTCCCAATGCCACCCTAATACAGACTTTCACATGAGTGATTCGGCCTTAACAGCGACCTAAACTGCACTGCACCTTAGCAGTGCCGCAGCAAGTCTAAGACCTCTCGTTGGTGTAGTGTTGAAGTTTGTAGAGAATATATCTTAGACATCCTTCTCGTTACTTCAAAATTACGAGTAACAGTTGCCCTTGCATTGCTGCAAAGTGCGCCATAAATCAAAATCAAATTGGGCTCATTTTCAACACTTCCTAAGATACTTTCAGCTGTCCGTCTTTTCGTCAAAGTTTTGTCAATTTATTATTTAGGTCTGGGTGTCTTCACTTTATAATAATTAGTTAGACAGTGAATTAAGTCTAGATTGTGAAGTGAAAGAGTTAACTGAAGTTAAGTGAATCATCTCCAATTAGCTGGGGGAAAAATATGGATTAAATAAAGGCTGTTACCTAATCAGTAAATCATTTCTTTTCCTCTCAGCTATGTAGTGCCCATGTCTGAGGTACCTAGGATAAGATAGTACAAAATTTAACTTATCTTTAAATGCGGCAATCGAATAAAGTACGTACCATCGTATTTAAAGGCCATTTTGTTCTTGAAGTATATACCGCAACTTACTTTACACATAGAACTGTTATGTGAAAATAATTGTTGTGAATTGCACATATGAAAATTGAGAATTCATTTCAATCAATAATCATTTGAGAAATTTGATGATAGGCATGTTGCGTGCAACCTTTTCCTAGACTAAAAATGTAATAGTTGCAATTATAATTCTTATCCATATAAATACTTTATTATCCATGCAATTAAACTATTTGTTAGTTAAAAAATTACATAGTTAATATTTTATTTTTATAGACATGTTTCTTTAAAAGGTGCAAATATTCTAAGCGGAATGATTTTCTTTTCCGTGCAGAAAAAAGATCCAAAATAAGAAATAAATCTCCACTAAAAGACCGATTTCCTGTTAGGGAACTAATGACTTCCCAAAGTCCTCCTAGTTTATTGTGGGAAAGTACCCAAGACCGGGCCATACAGACACCAAAGTTCTAGTAAAATTCAACATTTGAACTCCCTTTAAGCACATAAGTGATCGGAGCTGTTTCCACACTAATAATCTGATTCCAAAGTCCACCACATGAGGGGTAACAGGGACCAAAGGCCAAATAGTAATCCTGGCTACGTGTAAACAGAAAATATGCAGCGTTACACGTCTTTTTTGAAAGTATGACACTCTGTACCTTTAGAGAGACAGGAAATTTGGAACTCACACCCTCCAAGATACTCCAATACACTCTCTCAGACTCTCTCAACTATCGGATTTCTCAAGCATAATAAGCCGTATAAGCATAATAAGTCGCATGAAAACTGCCTAACGCAGATTTTGTGCGAAAAATATGGCCTCAACAGCTCGTCATCAATGATTTATGCATTATTAAATAGCGTCAGTTTTCATTTCTGGGATTTTTACTTCAATAAATTTGTTCATAATTTTTATTGTCATTGATATTAAAGGTTCGGTTTACATTTTCCTAACTATTTAAGACTCACTACTATAATTTTTTGTGACAATATCATTTTTTCTCGATTCACATTCATGCTTCATGAACACGTCTGTGTCTCAAAATCAATTCTATACGTAAGAATTTAGAGTATAACTGCGGTTTTATTTTTCTTTTCAAACTTCCTCTCTTTCCATTCCAGAAGAATGTTCATTGGTTAAACTAGAAGGAGAGGTTATAATAGTGAAATGAATTGAGTTTACGTGGCCAGGAAAAATGTATGGAATTTCTGTAGTATTGTTGATTTTAATGATACACGAATTGAAATTTAATAATAGCGTATTACATATTTATATTCATTTCCTTAAGTTCACTTCAAGTAGAGTCTTAATTTTTCATTTCTCTCAAATTTAAAATGGCGCATATTTAGCTGAAATAAAAGATTGATTACTTATACTAATTTTTGCGGAAGTCTCTTGATTGGATTTAGGTAATTTTAGTACTGATTAAAGAGAGTTCACAGATACTCTAAAACAGTTTTTTATTCTCCCTTTTAGTTAAGGTAACTGGGACGTCTGTGAGAAGGAAAAATGAACTTTTTTACACCAAATTTAAATGACACTTATGTACTTAAATTAAAAGCAACGGAAGTAAAATTTTTAAGTTGAATTATCGGTACATTTATGCACCTGCTAATGTAAAAAAATTCCATTTTAAATTACAATTAAATCTGTATGAGCAATATAAGCAAACAACACCTACTTTTTTTTTTATTTTCGAGACATGTTCTTACCTTTAGGTACGCTTTGCCTAAACCCACTGCATATATAGCTATAAAAGTTTATAGAGTTTTAGTAAAAATAACTATCTATAAAATGAATTAAATGAAATTTAAAAAAATAAATTTATTAAACTTTTAAATTTTGTGATTCATATTTCCTATAAATTTTACGCAGAAAGTGTGCTACAACTAAAATTTGTGAATGTTTATTCGAAAAAGAATTCATTTACTTTTTGAAAATTTATGGATCTTATAATATGCAAAATATCAGCAATATAGGTAAAGTACATTTTGAGGAAAGTGTACCGGAATGAACAAAAAATGCATTTTGAGAAAATCGCAAATAAAGATATTTGCATCAATGATTTGTAAAATAATATTTTTTAATGTAATATAAAGTCATATCATAATTAATTGGATTATTTTGCATCACATCTCAGTTTGTAAATTGTAAGTTTAAAATTCTGGATTATTTAGAAGTCTTTTTAATTACTCTTTCTTTACTCTTTACTTCATCAACACGTGTTGTCAACGATTCACACCTTCTTCCGTTTAAAATACAAAACATTTATCTCTATAAGTTTCAGTATTTTTACTTCACTTTGAACATCATTATTGCAGGATATTATAGAATTCCTTATACGCATTTTTATTGTTATAAAATACACAAAGAAAATGTCTTTGATTAGTTTAAAAAGTTAATTTGATGTCTTATTTAAATGGAATTCTGTTTTTAAAAATTATAATAAAATAATCTCTAATTTTACTCAAACATAATAATACTTATTTTAAAGTAAAACTAATAGTTATAAACATACAGATTATTCATGAGTATTCAGATGTTAACAATAAGCAGTTAGGAAAAACGAAATGTCTGTTTTACAAACTGTGCACTTAATTTAGTTTAATCCTGAAGATCCACTTTGTACTAAATACACTTGATTTATAATTTAAGAACTACACTGAGTATTTATTAACGTAAAACTAAACATAATTAACATTTCAAAAAGCAAAAAAAAAATTATTTTGTAACTAACGATTTAAATTTTCCGTAATTTGTGCAGAAAAAAAATGTAGAATTTTCAATAAATTTGAACATATAATACAAAAAAATTACATTCTTTGTATAAAAAAAATTAGTTTCTTACAATCGATACTATATACAAAATGGGTTTTGAAGAAAGTGTACCTGAATCATACTTACCTCACATTTGCTTCCAATTTTAAAATTCAATTTTCAAGCGTTCTATTTATCGCATTTTTCATAAATAATGCATCTATGGATGCAGAGAAGAGCCCTCTAATTTTTAAAAGTAAAATAAAAAAATGCAAAATTTAAAGATGTTAAGCCCAGTTGCTTTAAAAAATGTCACATGTGCTTTTCTCAATTTTTTATTCCTCCCAAATTCACTATACACGTAGTACATTAACGCATGTGATAATATATTAGAAAAATAAAGAATACAAATGCTTATTATTGCTAATAGTATTTTTGGCATATTTTCAAAATCTTTATTCAATTCAATTCAAATTATTTCTGTTTCTTTACCATGGAAAAAAAACGAAAATAACATAATTTTTAAATAGAACCTTTATTATTACGCAGTACATTTTACACATGCTGAACGAAGATGACATAATTGCTTAAAATGAAATATTAAAAGAAAAGTTCAACATATATAGCTCTCACGTAAGTGCTCGTAAGCTACCACTTTATTTCGGAAGTACCAATCAATAGCGTAAACTATGTTAACTAAATTATTCTAATTAATTTTAGATTCAGTGCATATTCTTACATCAAGCTACGTAATGGGGGTGTGACTTTGTTTGCTAATTGCAATTGAGTGTTAATTATATTTTCTGTTAAAGGATTTGCATCTACGCCACTTGACAGTCTTTGTTTAAACAGTTTTGTACCTGAATTAGTTTCACTCGACTATTCTCGTTAGGCATTTATTTTTCGATGTAACTTCTATCTCTATTTTATTGCAAAAAAGGGAAAATCCGGAACATCAATATTAGTATCACACATTTTTACTTCTCTTAAGGTGTCCGACTACGTTCGGAACCGTGATTTTACAAAAGCGTATAAATGGAAAATATTTATGATATTTAGTGTCACTTAGATTAGAAAATGTATGTAAAATTATTTTTAGAATATTATTACAATAAAAAATTAATTAAGTACAACATTTTGACAAAAAATGAACATAGAATGACCCATATTCAAAATATTCTTCTTTTGTGAAAAATGCTTCTATTATAATAATATTTTGCCTGCATATAGCTCAGACCTCTGTATAGAGACTGTATTAGAATTTTTGAAATGTATAACTTAGGAGTGGATGTATCCATATATTAATTCAACAAAGAGGAGAAATTTTAAGAAAAAAAGCGCCGATAATTATTTCAATTGTTGGTTACTCTGAAAATAGTGTGAAAATTTAAAAAAAAATAGTCCAGACTCTATGCAGAAGTCTTTACTTTATATAAGCAAAAATATTATTATTTTGGCAGCATTTTTATAAAAGGAGAACATTTTGTGAAAAAAAAGTTATTTTAAGTTAATTATTTACCAAACTATTGTTTTTAAATGAATTTTTTTTTGTCAAAATGTCCTTTAAACAGTTTTATGCATGTATTCGAATATAAGTGGCTCTAAATATCACGAAAATTATCAATTTATACGCTTTTTTTAAAAAATCCTGGTTCCGTACGTAGACGGATACCTTAGAGTTTTGCTCGTGATTTTTTTCTTTCGACTTCGGACATTTACTTTTTCGATACAACTCAGCGTTTCTCAAACTGTGGGGGGCGTCACCCTGGGGGGTGCGGTAATCCTACGAGGGCACGCAAACATATCGAAAATAAAAGATTTAAAAAATAATTAATTTACAGGAATGAATTAAAACAAAATACTTTAAGACATAATAAAAAATGCACTTTTACTTTGATATAATTTATATATATATATTATCTGGTGATATTACGTCATAAAAAATTAAAACATCTTCGATACCTAATTAGCTATCTTTGATCATTTAACCAAATAAAATAAATTTTCATTTGATATGTTGTAATCCCATCATGAGAAATTTTTTATTACGTTTTCTTTTTAAGCCAAAATTACTACTATTTCAGAAAAAAAAACCCAGACCCAGAATCGAAAAAATTTAGGAAGATAAAAATTTCATCACTGTTATCATTTTTGAAAAAAACTGCTTGACCTTCTAAGTTATGTGTACAGTTAGTTATGACCGCTCTCTTATGTGTTTGTTTCTAATTTGTGGAAGTTGTAAATAATGTATTTCTATGTGTGTGGGGGGGGTTCTATGTAAAATAGTTTTATGATATTTGGAGAACCACAAAGACAACTTTGAAGGATTACTTGACCAAGATTTATGTTTGTGAGTACTCTCAAACATATAAAGCATAATGAAAAACGTTTTACACATTTTTCAGCAGTACCATCCCTTATTATTACATTGAATACACTTTTAACCCGAAGTGGTCGCGTGGGGCACACAGATCATGAAATAGTTAATCCTGGCAGAACTGTTTATATGTTACAAAATATAAATTGAAAAGTCCTTGAATGAGGGGTAAGTATACTTTCTCTTAATTAAATTATTCACTGGAATTACGATTTGTATCGTGTACAATAAAAATAATTATAAAAAAAGATTGGGGTGATTCAATCACCCACGAGACCATTAACGTTAGTGTCGAATGTGTGCCTGCTCCCGGGATAAAATGTTTTGAAGTCTTCTCGCTTTAAATATTAAAAATAACTCAATGGTTCTTCATCGGAATTTTATATTATTTTTCATTATTGAACATTAATTCTGAATGCTCATTCTGTGAGGCTTAAAAAATTGTAGTTCTCTTAAAACTAATTATAATATGAACATTCATTTTAAAATATCATTTTACATTTTCGTAAACATAGTCTCGCATTTGGGTTTACTCTCCTGAGAATTCAGCTATTATATCAAGAATGTTTTAGTTTTTTTTTAAAAAAAATGAGCTCGTGCGAAGAGCAGTTACTTCAGACAGAACTTTTAATGTATCAGTGCTGCACAAAGTATTTTATAACTAATTTGTTAATTCTAAATTAAGAGCAAGTTGAATTAGTATTAGCGACTTCCATGGGCTTGTCTTGCAGAGGAAAGTTTTTCAAATTAAGGTTTACGATTAGAAATTGACATTCTGAGTACTTTTTCTATATTTTGCTAGGATCTATATTTTGTTTTCAACGCTGTCACCGCATTTTGCAATCTGTTCTTATTTAAAAATTCGAGAAAGAAAAATAAAATATATATTACTTAAAAGTAACATGTATAAAATTTAATATACTTATCATATTAATTTGTACGTCTTATAATTTAAGATCATATAGTAGCTTTAGCTTCAAAGTGCATTATTATTGCATTCAATACAATATTATTGTTGGGGGGGCGATACAAATTGTGATTGAAAAGTGGCTCACCAGTATTGAAAGTTTGAGAAGCACTGATGTAACTTCTATCACTATTTTATTACAAAAAAGGGAAAATCCGAAACACTAATATTAATTAAAAAATCGCAAGGTTTTTTCTTCTCTTAAAGTATCCAAATACCTTAAAATCGTGATTTTTTTCAAATTTGGCAATATTTTTTTAATCAATTTAATTTATATACCATCGTATAAGCTTTGTAAAAACACCATAAGTTTTAATTTCCATTAGCTAGAACAAAACACACATGTGTTTTAGTAAAAGCAGATGCCATAACTTTATATAAGATGTCACACTTTAAAAATGCGTTTTACTCGAAATATGTATGTGTGTGTGTGTATTTAAATGCTCAAAATGAGACAGCGATTGCTCAAAAAGTTTTGAAAATAATTAACTGAAATTTTTTCTGCGTGTTTTGTTTATTAGTAGAGGTGTTTAACCATCAGATTTATCCATCATTGTTTTATTGCTAGATTTAAAGGGAAAAATTTTAAAATTTACATTGTGAATAAATTTTTTTTTAAAAAGCAATTTCATAAAATAACTAAGATAAAATGCTCTAGTTTATTTGTAAAAATGAAAAACATTTCTTATCCTGAAGGTCATTTCAAAAATGAAAATACCAAAGTAACGCATCAGAATTGAAAAATTGAGAATTTGTTCGTAAATTTTTTGTGCAGAGTGAGGCTCTGTTTATGTAATATTTTGTACATTTTTACCACTTTTTTTCCCATTTTAGTAATAATAACTTATTTTTCTCTCCTTTGTTTTAGCATTTAGTCCTTAAAATGTAATAAATAAATCAAAAAATTACAAAACAAGTTTCTACATATCCATTTTTTAAAAAAGTTATCTCAAGTAGCTGGATACCTTAATAATTGCTTAAATGTTCTAGATAACATTTCCATTTACTATTCAAAAAAATATTTTTTCGACTTTGGGGAATTTTTGACATGAATAACACATTTAATAATAAGTTTTTTTATGGTTTTTTTTTTTCCTTTTATGCTTACCAAAGAATATAAATGTAGTTATTTTGCATATTTAATTACGCATATCTTATAAAGTATTTACATTCATTCGATAATATAATTTGCTTCATTTCCGAGGTAGACAATTTTCGAAGCATACTTATAAATATTTCGAAAATATTATTTTATTAAAGATACTTGTTTTAAAATATTTCATTCAATGACTGCTTTGAAATTCCTGCTATATTTAATCTTATTCGTTTCTAATATTTGTGTAATTAAGCAAATAATTATTCATTATATGGGATTTGGGTGAGATAATTTTATACTAAAGTATTTTTGAAAGTATATCTCATTATTTTTATAATTAATTTAATGAATAGAAATTATCCCGGACGACAAATTAACACATTTTTCTCTGGTATTTAATAAAATATGTATTCTTTATAGACCATTACTCAAATGTTTAAAAAATCATTTTTAAAATAATTGTAAAGCTCGTCTTCTAAGAATTTATACTTAAATATAGATTTCTTTTATTTTGCAAACCATTAACTAATGAATGACATTCAATAAATGTGGGTTTTAATCACTTAATATAAAAGTAAACATAGCTCTGTAGTGCTAATTGTTTTTTCTTTAAATAGTACAGACTTGTTCAAATTTATAATTAATAAAGTAATCATGAAACATTTGTAAATATATCACATAACTATGGTTCGTGCAATAATTTTTACTTGCTTTTGGACATGTAAATGTCTTGTAATGGCTAAGAAAAAGAAAAAAAAATATATGGATTAGAGTAAAATAAACAATTGCTTAAGAGGAGTAGGAAACCTCTATAGGGACAGAGTTAAATTGGCTGTTTTCGATTATATTTTCTCAAAATCTGTAATATGTACATGTTTGAAATTTTTCATACAATTCAAGTACACATTTCTCGTTATATTGAAATGAGCTTTTAACTAATTTTGAATTAGTTTCGTGATTTATAAAATATTTTATCAAACATAGTGATAATTGACCCCTATTTATTTTATTAAAAAATTTGTAAAAAATAAAATGTTGATTTTTTTACAAAAAGCTCATTTCAGAATATATTAGCCATCATTATAAATGTATCGTACAAAAAAATTACATATTTGTGAGCAGTAGTCTTTCAGAAAGTTACATCGAACACATCAAAATTTATATTTTGAGATAAATTGATTTTAATGCATATACAGTAAGACTTCTAATAGGCTAGGAAAAAAATATAAAAGCTTAATTTATACAGTAAAAGATATAAGTTTTATTTTATATCAGACGTTCAACTTTTAAGCAAAAATGAAGTACTTTCAAATAGGTGTGGCCCAGTTTCAACGATTATTTAAAAAATAGGTTTTAAGGGCTTTTAATTACCCTAGAGGTTAAAGTAAGGTATTTTTAGATAGTTTAAAGTCTATACAATTTGAAAATGTAAAAATCCTAATTTTTGTTTCTTTTTTAAAAAAACAATTTTTGCTTTCCATCCCCCCTTAAATGATTCAATGTTTTCAAAAACTTCGATCCAAAGCTGAAAAAGTTAAGTGACTAAAAGTTGAATTTTCCAAATATATTAAATTTAAAATAGTTCTGGATCAGAAATACATGTATTGTTAGGATCATCGTATACATGCATACAAGTCATCAGATTCTGTAGCAAAGAGTTCATCAATAATCTTTAAAGGATTCAATTCTTGACGATTTATATCGATGTGGACTTAGGATATATTATTTTAATCGATCTTTTTCATCATTGCCATTTAGTTCCAAACAAAAATAAGTTTATAAATGGAGTGTTCTTAACGTGGCATCACTGCCGCGAAAAAAACGACTGAAAGTTCCCGCGAAGGATATCTCATAGCTTTAGGTGTTTACATTCTGTTTTTACCGTAGAATTTGTACACAAAATTTACAAAGGAAGAAAAGTAGGAAATACAATTTGTTTATCATATTTTTAACCCGTAAATTTAGTTTTTCTGTTCTTTTTATAAGGGTATTCAGTACATTGTTTATACACTCCTTTAATTTCTTCGCAAGTGAGTGCGGTGTTTCAACTGGATCTTATTTTTTTAAAAATCTGTATGTTTTTAAAACTAAACATATAGGAGTAAACATCTCTATTCTTTAAATTCAAAAATTTTGGAATTTCTTTTTTATTTTCTCTTTTTGTTCCAGCAGTAGCTTTTTTTTCAAAAGTGTACCTGAAAGTGAATAAGATGGGTGCCAGCAGTCTCCGTTAAAATTTCGTTCTTCCCAAACGTTTTTGTGTCTCTAAATATAAAACTTTTGTTTTCACAACAGTGGCTCCCTCGTATCGATTCCAGTGGAAAAATCCTACTTGCTGTTATACTCTTCATCGTAAAATTCTTATAATAACCGCGAAGATAATTTCTTCATCCGAAAATACTCTATTGTACTATATCTATTAAATTACTTAAACGCCACATTTCTTCATCATAACTACAATATTACATTATAGCATTAAGAAGATTTAAAACGTGTCATGCATTCAGAATTGTAACGGTGATTCAAGCGCAGGGTATGACATACCCGAATAGGCGGTATCCAAAAAATATATTTAGTATTCGCCTACAAGCTAAGGCCTCTCAAAGGATATGACCTTAAATTCAGCTACACGAGAAACTATCCATTTTCCAAAAAAGGTTTAGAAGGAGCGTTGAAAAAAGTAAAGCAATGGGTATGACATACCCTGCGCGAGAAGTGCCAGGTTAATTATCAGTATTTATGTTGCAAATAAGAAATTTTATGCAAGTAAGTAGATTTTGAAAATTTATAAAATAGACGAGTTGAATATGATTTCTTTGGATAAGCGTAACACACAATTTCCTTTAAATAATCACCTACATCAATATACGATTAATACGTTAGGTGCAATAGTTCATGTACAGTTACTTTTAGTGTCTCAATGGGTAACATCTCTAAGAAAATTGAGTTGTGTATAGTTGTGTTTGAAAATTTGTATATGTTTGATAATTTATGTTTAATAAGGAAATTCATAGCTGTAAATGAATTTTACTCCTCAACACTAGAACGTCCGTCGTTGTCGATTGGACACCATAGTCTGTTTAATTTGTTCTCTTTTTCGCATTTTTGCAGGGAATGTGAATATTTTTCGTAACTTTTAATAGTTTTTCATGGTGGTGGCAAGGAGAAATGTTTGTAGATCTAGGTTAGTTAGGAGAAATTTTACAACTAAATACACCTAGAATGTCCCTCTGGTGTCTTCTCGACTAAGACAATTATCCTTCTAAATTGCTGTCGTTCAACAAAAGGTAATTACTAAGTAGATACCATAAATAAAACAAGCTTTCGAAAGTAATATCGCACATTTATTTGACTTTGAACGCAGTGTTATTGGTTTCACAGCGAAAATGAGTCAGTTATACTAAAATCGTTGTGTCTAAGAGATTCGTTGTATAGCATTTGCTTATGAGCTCATAAAAAATTTCATTTTAATTTCGAACATTGTTCAGAACAGACACCCTGAAGCTATGACCATGGATCGGACGGTGGTGATCCTTCTTGTTCTGATTTAGATTCTGATGAAGATATAAGTGTGAGGAAAATTGACTGCGAAGAATCTGCAGAAGTCAGATGAAATTAAGGATAGTCCGGTAATTCCTTATATATATGCCGTTAGGGATGACACAGAATGTGTGACAAACCTATACGGAACTTTCACACTAACCTTCTGAGACGTCTTTTTTAGGGAAATTTAATTCCCTACCTATTTCCAATCAGCTCCAAAAAGAGGACAGGATTCCTTGTTATATGCAGATTAGATAAAGTATTTAAGTCAAACGGAATAGTAAAGTAAAAAGCAGTAGGAGAGAGAGATTGAAGCAGAAAGGTATAATAGTGAAGTTAGAGATTTATTATTGAATATTTCTAGGTGGATAAATTAATTTCAGGAAGAGTTGAGATTCAGTGTGATAAATATTGATTTATATTTAAAGTCTCATTAAAGCTTTATATTAGGAGTGAGATTAAAGTTAAATGTTCAATAGAAATATTATTGAATATAATTCTGGGATCTCTTATCGTGGTAATCTCTGCGTGATCGATATTCTAATTGTTAATTAATTGGATCATTAAATATTTAAGTTAATTTAAAGGAAAATCCCTTTTAAACCTCATATAACTAATTTGAATTATTTCTTATTAAAAGTCTTTGATTCTATTTGGGAAAGATAACCAAATAAAGTTATTTATAAAAATGGCTACTGGCTCTTATCTGACTCCAAATTATTCTCGTTCTCAAAGTGAGATTCAAGGGGATCTTCACAAATGGATATCGCATAATAGGCTCAATTCATGTAACGTCATAGCCACATGATTCTAGCCAATCAATTTAAAAACTAATGCGACGTCATAGTCACACGATAAAAAGTATCTAGTGTTTCCAGCTATTCAGTTCACGCGCTCCTGTGTTGTCAAGTTTTGCTCTTTGCAGAAACTTTCTCTTAAAAAGTAAATTTCTTTTCAAAATGTATTTTATATATTTAAAAGGTTTTTTTTTATATTTAAAAAAATCTTTTTCTGAAGAATTTTTTCCCTAACATTTAAACATCTTAAATAGAACAAGTACAACGGACGCAATTCATGAAGTCACATGATAAAAACAAACACGTGTTTTCCCTCAAATTCAAAACAAACATTAAACTAATTGTTAAACTCAGGTAAAATTTCAAATTTTATATTTGAGTTAAGATGTTTAAAAGTTAGGAACAAAAAACTTCTTCAAAAATATATTTTTAAATTTGAAAAAATATATTTTTTATGTTTATACTTTTAAATAAAATTCATTTTGTTTGCATATGTACTTTTTAAGAGAAAGTTTCTTCAAAAAGCAAAACTTGGCAACACCGGAGTGCCTGAACTGTTTAGAAGGAAACACTAGATAGTTTTTTTATCGTGTAACTATGATGTTGCATGAGTTTTTGAAAAAAATTGGCTAGAACCACATGGCTTTCAATTATCATGTGACTATGTCGTCACATGAATTGAGCCCATTAGTTTAATGTTTGTTTTGAATTCAATGGAAAACACGTGTTAGTTTTTATCATGTGACTTCCTGAATTGAGCCCATTCTAACGTTCCTGGCAGATTTGCGATTTGAAATGTGTTTTGTGACAAAAGAAGCTACCCGAAACATAATGTCAACATTAGTTTTTTATGGCATAAAGGGTCATAATATATGATAATTACCTGAAATACTTTTAAAAAGTATTGAAACTAATCCCTACTGAACAGTAGCCCTGCAATTGTTTAATTAATAATTTTATTTTGTATCTTTTATATCGCGATTTCGAATCGACACCGGGGGACGTTTAATGGTGATCGAGAGAGAGAGAGAGAGAGAGAGAGAGAAATCCCCGACTTTCTAATGTTAAAGGAACTGTTATTTGAACTTTTAACTATTTTTTTATTATATATATATATATACTTCATTTTAACATAAAAATTTTTGTAACTAATAACTTTATTTACACTCATCAAGTTTCAAGTATTGGCCATAAAAATTCTTACGACGTTTTATCTAGTTGAAATAAAATATGGCTGCATTATATTTTCTCAAAATATTTTGAGCACTAAGTACTTACGTAGTATGATGTTTTTGTGAGTTTTAATTCTTTAAATAGAAAATAACTTTTTGAAATCAACTAAATAGGATCCCAATAAAGTATATGCAAATCTGTAGAATTTCACTAACAATAAATCTATTAATTAAACTATATTTAATCTAAAATGGCTATTAGTGTTTTTTTAAGTATGAAATTTGTAAAAAAAGAAAGGAAACAAATCCATACATCTATTGGAAGTTTATTTAATTTGTAATTACTTCAAATATTTTTCATTTCCTGTGAAACTAATCATAAATAGAAGTAGTTAAAAACAATTAAAATTAATTGAAACTAAACATTGTTATATTCATTAATATGGCAAGGAAGGTTTTTTTTTCTTTTTTAAAGTCAATCTATTGCAATGGTTCTGGAGTGCATTCATTTTCTAACTATCTATTCAATAATTCACTTCACTGTTTATACTCTGAATGTATAACATTATCATGTATGCGTTCTATAAATGTCATTTCAAAGGGGTCAGCAGATTGGTAATTACCACACACACAGTGTTGATCTAGTATATTTCTTGGGAGTTAGTATCCCTTTTTAGTGTGGCACATTACAGGTAGATACTAAATGTCGCGATATAATTTTGTGATGCCAAGTTCTCTCCACAAAAAAGGCACCTAAGCTCTCACTATGTGAAATTGCACTAGAAATTAGTTTTACCAGAGCACCTAAGGCAAACCAACACTCAAAAGACCTTTGACATGCTGCATAATCATACAAAATGAACACTGTGGATTTTTTGCAACATGAAAGTCCACCACCTTGGGCGGGCCGGGGTTGAACCCAAAAACTTGGGAGTACACCCAGCCGATATTGTTCTATAAATATTGTCCTTTTAAAATAATTGGCTTGAATGCACACGGTTTAAAATATAGTGTTTTGCTTAATTACTTATATCCGATTATGTCTACATTTCATGGAACATAAAAAAAATATTTTAAGAAAAAAATATTTAAGTAATTAATGAGTTTCCTCCCTTCCACTGCTTAATGAAACATTTCCGTATGAAGAAGAAAAAGAAAATATCTATGTCTTACTTTATGTAATTAGTGTTTTAAAACTGAGATAAGATTGTTTAATTGGCCGTAAATGTCCATTAATCGATTTAAAACTCTTTGTTAAATATCCCTGTATCTTTGATAATGTATAAAAGCAAATATTATTCCCTAATGTTATTCATTTCCTTTTACATTTCAGGGATAGAGTTTGTTCCGAAGGATTTTAAGAGTCTCAAAAAAAAATACTTATTTTGATAAAATTCTCTAATTTTTTATATTAAAGTTAAAAACTTTTTAATTTTTAATCAGAAAAATTGAAAAGTTAATTTTTAAATTTATATTTGAGTGCATGTTATAAATAAGTTTTATTCTTGAACTTGTATTTTTGTTTTGTTTTTTGCAGTAGTGAATACTTTAAAAATACAAATTTAATTAAATTTATTGACAATGAACAGTTAAATGAGAGATATAAAATACGTTTGCAAATTAGAATATTTTCCATGTAATCGTTAATTTACATAACGAATAAAGAAAATAATTATGTTAGTAATAAATTCCCTTGTTTTACATCAAATATTTATAAGAAAAGAACTACTTTCGAATTCGTATGCATTTTTACAATTTCATCCCACATAAATTTATTACTGCAGTACTATTCTCATGGTTCCGTATTTGGCATTTATTGCATAATAAGTAACTTAATATTTATTGTGTTGGTTAACAAATTTTTACCAGTGGTATATATATATATATATTTGTAACATTAATTTTTTTTCAAATATATTACTCCTTCCTTTCTCTGCAGTTCAATAGTATAGACAAACTACAGGTAAAGGTTAGCTTGCCCTAAAACTTTGTTTAAAGCTGCAATCTTAGTTCCTAAGGTCAAGAGTTTGCTATTGTACTATTGTGGCTAATATTTTCTACTATCTTGTCTAGATATACTCAGGTTTTATAGCTATTTGAATATATTTATGGATTATATATATATATATATATATATATATATATATATATGAAGAATTCCTAGCACCTCAAGTGTCAGTAGGGGTAAACTTCCTAATAGGACAACTCAACCCACCTCCTGCATAAGAACTTTGACATCTACTTTCGCTCGACTTAAAGAAGACACGTGTACTAAGGACTCACTCGCTGCTGATCAACGCTGAAAGAGCTCCCGTTTTTGTCATGGCTTGGAGAGCAGACTGCTTTACTGAATATTGAAAGAAAATATAATAGGATAAACGGCTGTTCGTTGCATTTCCCCTGTCAATCCAAGAATTTCTCCGATACATGATATATATATGTAGGATATTCCCTTTGAAACATTTTGTTAAAAGGTTGAGTCATATCCTTTTTAGAAGGCAATTAATCTCAATTTTTTTTATTACTACATTCCGAAGCAGCGCCGTCTAGTGAGCTTTCGTAGCTCCGGCTTGAATAATTTTTCGGCAGAGGCCTACTAACCACCGCCGGTTCAACACGTCACGTCTTTAGCGCATTTCATGCCGTGCGCGATACCACCAGTCCTAAAGTCCAAGCATGAGAAAGGTAATTAGGTTCCCCGTCTTCTAAAGGTATAACTCAACTTTCAATTAACCTAATTTCTGCATGTCTTTCTCTTTGTAAATATCCTTTTTTATAAATATTTCCCTTTAGCTTTAAATGAATTATTTTTTTACTTAAATGAAATAGCTGTGTTTAAATGACTTTGATTCAATTAATTCATCACTCAGCCTTAAATACTTACCCCTAGACAACCACCTCGCCAATCTAAAATCCCGCCTTCTGAATAGTCTGATTTTTCTCGAAGATTTATTCGGACTCCCACAGAAATGATTGGGGGATCTCCTGGGATTTGATTTCGAAAATCTTCTCTAAATAATAAGTTGATAAACTTCTAAACCTCTTCTTCTTTGAAAAGAAAAAAAAAATTTTTGGCTGCACGCTTAAATTACAAACGGACTGAATCGAAAATGCGCGGATTGCCTCTAATAACACACTGACATTTAGGCGAATAAAACGACTCCCGGAGTCACAAGTCGCAATTTCGCTCACCGAAACAACGTTATTTTATACAATGTGGAACAACTACAAGAGCTTCATAAGTCCGGTGTCTATTTTAAATTTTTCAGTAAACACGTCGTCCAGTGAATCAGGTACTGTATCTTTGATTGTTCTTAAAAAATAAAAGGGAATTTTTAGAAAAGAATACGTGCGCCACTGTTAATTTACTTATAAAAAATTGTTGTAGTCGATTTTATGAAGTAATTTATATTTTTAACTACGATGTGTGTTTTTCTGAAATACTATTTTTCTATTTGCGTATAGAAATCGTATCAATTAAAATTTTCTACAAGTATATCTTTTAAAATATAAGAAAGTTGTACGTAATATTGGTTTTTTTTATTTGTATCTCATTTAATAACGAATTGAATTGCATTTCATGTGTGTACGAAAAGTGCGTCATTGACCTTGAACTAAGAAATTAATGTTTCTTCCATTCCTGAACATTTTGTAATTTGGATGACTCATATAGTTTAACATATTTTTCCCACTGCTGTGGTGTAATAAATTATTCATTCCAGTACTTTGAGAAGAACTTTCGACTAAATCATTTTGCCTTTCATTCAAACATGTCTTTATATTTATAATTGATGAACGATTATACGTGATATTTTTTTTAATGGTGTCTTTTATCATTCAATATATAAGTATTTTGAGTTCATTTTGACAGAATTATTATGTTTTCTATTGAAACATATCTTAGAATTTGCTGAAGAGATCCTTAAAAGATTTTATTCTTATTGGTGTAATAAAAAATATATATGTGATTTTTCTTTAAGTGACTAACTTCTAATTGTTTGCTTTTTTCAGCAAAGAACTTTAAATTACTAAATTCTTTTTCATATCACAATAAATTTAATCACAGTTTCTAAACAAGATTTATATTAATTTGTTTTTTCTTTCAAATTCATTTTGCATTTATTATAACGAAGTGATATAACTGATATATCAAATGGTTTTAAAAAAGTTTTGTTTTTAGTTGAAATTAATAATTTGACAATTTTAAAATAAGCATTACGTATTTTAGCTTGCACTGTTGTCTTTACACGTTACTGGTTTAAATATTTCTAAATGAATAGAATTTGAATATTTTAATGTATATTTAGTGTATTTTGATGCAATATCATTTTAACTTAAGAATTTTTGTAAATGCAAACGAGAATTGCAAATACCAACATCATTGTTTTTGTTTGAACGCGTGACAATTTTGTTTATTCCTTTGGTTACTATCTAAACTTAAAGTTAAATTTTAAATTGGCGAATTTTGGCAAAGGTCGACGCGAAGATTTATTTGTCTTAGCCACGGAATTAAATTTAGAATTCGACAAATATATGACCATCGCGACACTCAAAGATCTAATTATTAGTAGTGAAAATTATGACGAAGAACTGACCAAAAACATACATACAACAATTGTTGAGGATCGCAAAGCCAGAGAAGAAAATTTAAGAATTCAAACACAATCCAAGTTAGGCACTGATACATCCAAAGAAAGTGATACTAAATATTTCTCGTCAAAGAAGTTTCAAAGTTTATACATCGTTTTGATTTGAAAGAAGACACCAGTCTTTATCTAAAATTATTTGAATGTCAAGCGCAGAGAATAAATATTAATAAAAAAACTGGGTTTCTCAGCTGTTAGGCTTATTACCGACAGAAGTATCTCACATCATAGCGAGAGAGCCTGACAATAAAGCTAACTCTTGCGAACACGTTAAAGATTTACTGCTGAAACGCTTTAAACTAACTCCAGAAAAGTTCCGACAGCTATTTGACACTCATCAAAAAGCACCTGAAAAAACATGGATTGATTTTTACCATGAGTTAAACACTTAATTCAACGGATGGATAGATGGATTGAAGATAGATACTTTCAAACGTTATCAGATCTAATATTATAACAGATCAACTAAAACGAAAAATTCATTTTGAATTTAAAGAATAGTATCTTGATGAATGGGCAAATATGAACTCCCCTTTTCAATTAGCAGAAAAACTAGAAGAATTCGAAGACTTTAAAAGGACTCTGAAACAAAAATCTAGCAGTCCATTTATGAAGAAACAAGAATTCAAATTCACAGGACAGAATCTCAGATCTGAAGCACCGAGAAAATTCGAGTATAACAGGAAAGGTAAGAAGTTTCCAGCGTCAACGAATTACAACAAACATTACGAAGCCCCTGTCACCATGTACGAATATTTTCAAATATATCAAGACAGCGCGCAGAAAGGGTATTACAACAAAAATTACGAGAAACACTCAAATCACAATGCTTCCAAGCATGCTCAGATGAACTATTCAAAATAGAAGAAATTCAAAGAACCTCCAAGAGAAACTTGCACACTCATCGTTAAGGAAGGTTTACGTACTAAAGAGATATTTTTTGGAAAGGTGAAAATCACGGCGCTCATAGACAGTGGTAGTACCGTAAGTTTGCTACGAGAAAACACACGAGCAGAAGAATAATGGATCCAACAAAATTATCGAAGAACAAGATGCTTCTCACAGGTATTGGTAAAGCACAAGTGACAACTATCGGTTCATTTGAACATGAGTTCGAAATAGATAATGAAAATTACTCGTTAATTTGGCATGTTGTACCGGCTGATAAATTAAAATTCGAAGCAGTTATTGGATTAAATCTTTTGGAACAAGCATCGATAAGTTTTACTAAAGAAGGAGTTAAATTCAACAAATATGAGAATCATGCACAGCTTATGAAAATATCTGCTGAAAATCTGCAAGAAGAACTAGATCTATGTCATGTTGAAAATCGTCAAATCAAGAAGGAAGGAACTGTTAATTTAAGACAACAAGCCAGAAAAAACAGCATCTACCGACGTCATGATAATTATTCTAAAAGACGAAGAATCAGTCTGTCAATCTCCTCGTCGACTAGTTTTCACAGAAAGACAAGAAGTAAACAAACAGATAGAAAAATGGCTCAACGAAGGCATTATACGGCCGAAATCTTCGGAATATGCAAGTCAATCGTAATGGTAAAAAAGAAAGATGGATCTTCGAGAATGTGAATTGACTACAGAAAATTGAATCATAAGCTTGTGAAAGATAAATTTCCGTTACCTCTCATTGAAGATGTTTTACAAACTTTGCAAGGAGCAAAGGTATATTCTGCATTAGATTTACGCAATGGTTTTTTTCACGTCGATGTTGACGAAGATTGCCGAAAGTGTACATCCTTTATCATCCCAGACGGACAATTTGAATTCAACAAAGTTCCTTTCAGACTAAGCACAAGTCCAGGAGTTTTCCAACGCTACGTATCAAGTATATTTAGAGATCGTACTCGGAAAGGAATTGTAATCAGTTATTTAGATGATCTCGTCATTTCGGCGAAAAACGAACAGGAAGGTCTAGAAAAACTTAAAACTATTTTCAAAGTCGCAAAGAAATACGGATTAGAAATTAAGTCGAAGAAGTGCCAATTCTTAAAAAAGAAAAATTTAATTTCTGGGTCACATTGTAGAAAGTGGAACTATTAAACCCTCTCCTACGAAGACACTAGCTGCCCGAAAATTTCCAGAACTAACAACAATAAAACAAGTACAAAGTTTTCTTGGTTTAACTGGATACTTTCGCAAGTACATCAAAGATTATTCAAAGATAGCTAAACCAATTAGCGATTTAACAAGAAAAGAAAAAACCTATTCTTTTTTATACTCAGCAAAAATAAGCATTTGAAAAATTGAAGAAAATCATGTCCGAAGGCACAATCTTGCATCTTTATAAGTGTGGAAGAAAAACAGAACTGCATACAGACGCTTGTAAACATGGGTACTGCGCAATTTTGCTACAAGAAGCCGAAAATGGAAAGTTACATCCCGATTACTACATGTCGAAGAAGACAAATACAGCAGAAGAAAAGTATGACAGCTACAAACTAGAGGTACTAACAATTATCAACGCATTAAAGGAGTTTCGTATTTATCTTTTAGGACAACACTTTAAAATAGTAACTGACTGTTCAGCATTTTAGAAGACTATGCAAAAAAGGAGCTAATTACTCGCATAGCCAGATGGGCGCTTCAATTAGAAGAATTCGATTATGAAATAGAGCACAGAGCTGGAAGTCGTATGAAGCATGTTGATACTCTTAGCCGATATTCCGTAATGATGGTATGCAATGATACATTAACTTCAAAGCTTGAAAAAGCACAAGAGAAAGTTGACAACATCCAAACATTGAAATCACTTCTAGAGAAGCAAGAATCAGAAGAATCTTTTGAGCGAAACGGTATACTCTACAAGTACTTAAATGGTCAAGAATTAAATGTAATCTCTACAGAAATGCAAGCTGAATTAATTAAATTGATTCACGAAAATGGTCATTTCTCAGTAGGAAAAACAGAAAAAATTGCGAAACGGGAAATTTTTATACCAATTTTAACCAACGTCATTAAAAAAGTAACAGTTAATTGTGTTCCATGTATCTTAGCTAATAAGAAAACTGGCAAAAAGGAAGGGTTTTTGAGTCATATTTCTAAGGAAAGCATTCCTTTAAGTACGTACCATGTTGACTTCATTGGTCCTTTACCCTCCACAAACAAAAGTTATCAACACATTTTCACCGCAGTAGACGCATTTACCAAATTTACTAGGCTATATACCGTCAAAATTGTGTCTGCTGAAAGTGCCCTGGAAAAGCTAAAACAACAGCAGAAGATCTTTGGTAATCCCATCAGAATTATCTCTGATAGAGGTCCAGCATTCACTTCAAAATTATTCAACGACTTCTGTGATGAAGAGAACATTCAGCATCTACAAATAGCGACAGGTGTTCCTCGAGGAAACGGACAAGTTGAACGAATTCATCGAACTTTGATTCCAGTTCTCACCAAACTATCATTAGACGACTCAACGAAATGGTACAAATACGTCGATAGATCACAGAGAATACTAAATAGCACTATATGTCACAGTACAAAATGGACACCATTCGAAATATTAGTGGGAATCAAAATGCGTAACAAGGAAGACATCCTAATCAAAGACTTACTTCTGGAAGAAATAGTGAAAGAATTGCTAGAACAACGCGAATTTTTAAGAAACGATGCAAAAAAGAACATCGAAACTCTACCATCTGAAAATAGAAAGACGTATAACAGAAGAAGAAAGAAAGCTTCGTTATACAAAGAAGATGATTTAATAGCCATCCAAAGAACCCAATTTGGAGCTGGACTGAAACTAGGACCAAAGTTCTTAGACCCTTACAAAGTAATGAAAGTGAATTCCAAGGATAGGTATGAAGTGGAAAAGGTTGGTCAGCATGAAGGACCGAACTCAACCACCACCTCAGCTGATTTGATGAAACATTTTTATGCTTAATATAATTTTTTTTATTTGTTATTATTTTTAATTTTTCTCAAACTATATTCCTCTTGAGAAATTAATAGATGCTCTATTTTAACACTCGTTTCCATTAATGGTTTTATATTCACTTGTAACATTTATTATATTTTCGTATTATTCTTTATCTCTCTATTGATAAGAAGGATTTTTTATGGTTTAGTTAATTGTGCATCACAACATAGAATATTTTGTTTTTATATGTTTTATTTAAGGTCCGGAATTGTGAATATTAGGTATACATCTTTTCATCTGTAATATTTTATTTTATTATCTTTAAGAACCCTATTATTTGTCTTTACTGCATCCACATTCCAATAATCATCCAATTTATAGTTGTAACTAAAAAATAGGTTGTATTTAAAGTACTTTAGCTCTCAACATTTTGTAAGAGCTGAGATACCAGCTCTGTCAGGAGAGGGTGATTTTGTAGGATTTTCCCTTTGAAACATTTTGTTAAAAGGTTGAGTCATATCCTTTTCAGAAGGCTATTAATCTCAATGTTATTTATTACTACATTCCGAAGCAGCGCCGTCTAGTGAGCTTTCGTAGCTCCGGCTTGAATAATTTCCGGCAGAGGCCTACTAACCACCGCCGGTTCAACACGTCACGTCTTTAGCGCATTTCGCGCCCTGCGCGATACCACCAGTCCAAACATCCAAGCATGAGAAAGGTAATTAATTTCCCCGTCTTCTAAAGGTATAACTCAACTTTCAATTAACCTAATTTCTGCATGTCTTTCTCTTTGTAAATATCCCCTTTTGTAAATGTGTGTGTGTGTTTCCCTTTAACTTTAAATAAGTTATTCTTTACTTAAATGAAGTATCTGTGATTAAATGACTTTCATTCAATTAATTCATCACTTACCCTTAAACACTTACCCCTAGACAACCACCTCGCAATCCAAAATCCCGCCTTCTGAAGAGTCTGATTTTTATTCGAAGATTTATTCGGACTCCCCCCTACACACATACATACATATATATATATATATATATATATATATATATATATATATATATATATATATATATATATATTTGTATGTATGTGTGGTATATATATATTAGTATACATATATATTTATATATGTATATATATATATTATATTATATTATATATATGTATATATATATATATATATATATATATATATATATTATATATATATATATATATATATATATATATATATATATATATATATATATATATATATATATATATATATATATATATATATATATATATATATAACTATTTTTAAAATTTCCTTTCTAGGGGTTATATTTGATTTTTGATGGTTTTAAACCCTCTAAGACATCACGAGATTGTAAATTTTTGACATGCCTAAGGTAAACACTATTTTAACCACAACTTTATTTTCTTAAAAACTTTTCTGTTGACACATTTCAAAGTGAGACGATACAATTGCATTGGTCATCAATTCTGATGAAAAAACGGTATTTAAAATCGAAGATCATACGTTAGTGGAACATTATATACTTTTCCGGTAGGAAAAAGGTACAAAAGCTGAGATCTCTGGCATGTGAAATAATGCTCTTGTTCGTCATCAAAACCCCACTTGTGTTTTGTTGCTGTCGTCGTTACATTTGACATACGTTAGTGGAACATTATATACGTTTCACGTAGGAAAAAGGTACAAAAGCTGAGATCTCTGGAATGTGAAATAATGCTCTTGTTCGTCATCAAAACCCCACTAGTGTTTGTTGCTGCTGGCATTAATTTTGTAATTTTATGTGTGTTCAATAATAAAATGCGATACTAATGTAACAAAATGTTTTACCATTGAATAGTCATCTGCAAACAGATAAATATGTTAAAGCAACACGTTTGATTCTAGTGAAAAAACGCTACGCTCGCAC
This sequence comes from Trichonephila clavipes, assembly GCA_019973935.1. NCBI lineage: Eukaryota > Metazoa > Arthropoda > Arachnida > Araneae > Nephilidae > Trichonephila > Trichonephila clavipes. The sequence continues at coordinate 46,373 of BMAU01019819.1, read as the reverse complement.
ATACACACATTAGCACACATGAGCAAACACATATAAAATACGGAATTCTTCGTTTTGTGACGCTATTAAACACGTTTGGAGACCCCTAGTCTGTGCTACTAAATGCTGCACTACAATAAAAAAAATCACATAATTTATAATTATGGAAATAAATTTTGTAGGTACGACTGCTGTGTAATAAATTTGAAACCATCATTATTTTTAAAATAATATTTTAACACGGAAAAGTTGCATGGGGAACAGATGCATCCCAGGTTCAAGAGAACTTTAATTCTGGGAAAACTGTTTATTTGTTGCTAATAATCTTGTCAGTCCTATCAAATTCTAAATAACAGTCTACTTGGGAATTAAAATGTGTTCGTCATATATATCCCCTTCATTTTTAGGAGTGGTAAACGGTTATTTACATTATTAAGGTACTTGGGGTGACTGAGTCCCATGTGCGACAACTTTTCTTCAGAATGTTTTTTATAAGCAGGCTACACTTTTCAACTGTGAACCACTTGGTTTAGATTACAATTTAATACTATTCATTATGGTATGTAAATAAGTAAAAATTAACAGTATAAAATGAATGAAAGGGCATTCAAGTGTGATCTCTATTGGATGAAGTTGAAATTGATTAATCAAAATAAGAGCGTTATGGAATAATGGATATTAATCTTGATACCGAAAGTAAATTTCAGAAAAGCGATGAAAATGAAGCCTTTGAGTTGAAAAGAAAGTTTTCAAATTCTGCCTAAAAAACTCCATCGAGAGAAAGATATGAAGCGTATACCAGAATACACAATGCATGCAACCTGTTAAAATGATACAAGCAAGGAATAGTTCAAGATCTGATTTCTGTTGGGAATTTGTTCAGTTAGATCAGTGTTTCTCAAACTTTCATTACTGGCGACCCAATTTTTAATCATAATTTTTGTCGCGCCTCCTCCGCTGTTCAACAATAATGTATTTCCTGCAATAAAAATGCACTTTGAGAAAGAGACGCTAAAGTTACAATACGATCTTAATTATAAACCGTACAAATTAGTACGATAAGAGTATTAAATTTTGTATATGTATCTTTTAAATAATATATATTTTAAGAAAATTACTTAAAATATATATTACTTACTTATTATTAAGTTAATTTTCTTTCTCTAATTTTTAAATTGGAAGAGATCGCAAAATGATATATGTAACTAAAGATTTATTTCTCTTTCAGCATTCGTTTCTCAAAGTACAAATGCCATTAGAAAAATAGTCTAGTCTATGTTGCTCTCTATCACATCCATCACATTTGGCATTCATTATAGGGTACGTTTGCGTTAGTCCGGGCAACCTATCGGACGTCTGCGCAAAACATGTAAAACCTCGTACAATTCCAGTTTGTTTTGGTCGACTCGATATTTCTATAGCTACCGAATCTAGCGTGTGAATGTACATTTTTTTAAATTTACACGTTAATTGTAATTCACGGTAATTAAGCATTTACGGCAGTAGATTAAAACAAAATCATACATACATTTTTAAGTCGTAAGCAAAAATTCGACGATAATAATGGATCAACAAGTACACAGACGAGCATGGTTCCGAAAATTAAATCAAGGGAATATTCTCAAAAATACTTAAATTTTGGAGATCTATTTCAAGATACTCCATAAGGGCTCTCAACTTCCGAAGAAGAAATCTTCAAACATTTCACATCCAGTGAAAACTTAAAAGGCAATTTTGTAATAAATCGCTCTTTGAATTTTAGGTAGAGGTGTATGATGAATTATCTGTACTGAAAACAAAAGCACTTCGTATACTATTACTATTTTCAACATCCTATCTTTGTTAAACCGGATTTTCTGCGGTGGCTGCTTTGAAGACAAAATATAGATCTCAGCTAAATATAGAAAAATAACTCAGAGTGTTAATTTCTGATATTAAACCTTCCTTTGAAAAATTTTCCTCTACAAGACAAGCTCGTGGAAGTCCCTAATAATTATTAAACTTGTTCTTAATTTAGTAGTAAGAAATTATTTATAAAATACCTTCTTCAGTACTGATACATTAAACATATACTGGCTGGATCACCAGCTCTTCGCACGAGTTCATTTTTTTTTAAAAATAAAACATTATTATTGATATAATAGCTGAATTGTAAGGAGAGTAAAACTGCGTGCACGACATTATATACAAAAATGTAAAATGATTTTTTTAGATAAATACTATAATTGTAAATAACTGTTTAAAAGAACTGTAATTTTAAACCTCACAGAATTATCATTTAGAATTAATGTTAAATAATGAAAAAGAATATAAAATTTCGATGAAGAATAATTTTGTTACTTTTTACTATATTTAAAGCGAGATAACTTCAAAATGTTTTAACCTGGGAGCAGGGGCGCACTCGATACTAACGCTAATGGTACTGCGGGGGGACTCAGTCACCCCAATCATTTGTTTATAATTATTTTTACTGTACACGATACAAATCGGAATTCCAGTGAACAATTTAATTAAGAGAAAGTATACTTACCGGCTTTCAAGGACTATTAAATTTTCTTTAATGATTTGAGAAAAAATCCAACAAAACTGAACTAACCAGACCTTAATAAAGGACGCAAATCAGAGACACTTTTCATTAATATTACAGAAATGTTATTTGCTGGCAAAGCTGTCATATTTTGTTCCAAGTTATTGCAGTTTTACTGAACTTTCATGATCGAGTGAGTGAATATTAACGTCGCACTGTTCAGCTACACGAGGGCTTTTGGAGACGGACCTCGTGATTTTGAATCATGGTTAAGTGACGAGAACGATACATGAGCTGGCCTCTTTTTACTACCACACCACTCCTTCAAGAGGACGATTGAGCTCTTGATAGATTTAACGTGCAACTCCCCCACACGGCGGATCTTTAGTGGCACTGGGCTCGAACTCGTGACACCTTTGGTAATCAACAAATCGAGAGATGAACTTTTTCTTTCTTGTGTCTTTTTGAAAAGGTGAACTGAACCTTGTGGTATACTTATGGCTTCATATTTTAGGTTGATGGAGCTCTTTAGGAAGCATTTGAAAATTTTCCTTTCGTTTCATGTTCATGGCTTTTCTCAATCATGAATAATATGAATTCTTTCAGCAGGTTTTTCTTTTGCTTGATCAGTTTCAACTTCCTTCAATAGGGATCACAGATGTCCCGCGCCTCCGCTCCCGGTTTAAAAGATTATTCAGAAAAAATACGGATGATCTAAAAACCCATACCAGTAAGTTTGAAAGTCAATCAAATGATTAACAAATGTATTATGCAGCCTGGCTGAAAAGTGAATCATGTCTTCCTTTTCTTTTTCTACAACTAATGTACAGTATTTCAATAATAATTACAGTGATGAATTGTTTATTTTCTTTGAATTTTTCTCATGGTCAAGGTTTCGTTTTTCTTTTAACGAGTAATATTTTATGTTAAAACGTAATAAAAAACCTCTCATTGAGGAAATATAGCAAATTAAACTAAATGTTTCTTTTTCCTTAATTTGGTTTAGGGATCAAAGATAGCTTTTTGATGACGGAAAAACTCCAGATGGTAAACATAAATTATATCAGTGTTGTTGTGTATTTTTTTTATCATGGAAGTATTTTGTACTACTTCTCTTTCCGGTTATCTTTTTTAAAAAAATCTTGAAATTTTCGATATGCTCGCGCCCCCTTGAAGAGTCATCGCGCCCCTTGAAGAGTCATCGCGCCCCCCACACTTTGATAAACCCTGAGTTAGATTGAATTTTTTTCTCAAAATGTCAAAAAAAATTAAAAAGTTCTTAAATACAGGGAAGTATACTTTATCTTAGTTAAATTTATAAAGTAGGTAAGTTTATTTTCTCTTAGTTAAATTATTTCCTGGAATTACGACTTTTATCGCGTGAAATAAAAATAATTATACATAAAAAATTATTGGTGTGACTCCGTCACCCCACGCGCCAATAGTGTTAATATCGAGTGCGCAATTTTTCCCTAGTGAACACAAAAAATTTATGCAAATTAACCCTTTATCTACCGACGGTACTTATAAGTACCACTCACTTTAAAATAACATAGAATAATCAATTTTACGAATATTCTCAAATTACTTAGCAGGAATATTCGTTAAAATCCACTCTTACAAGATATATGGCAGCGCGGGTTCTATGATGAGTATTTTAGAGGGGGAGGCAAATAGTTTTATAGCAGAAATTGTGCTTTCAGCTGACCGCGTTTTCAGCGGATTGCAAAGATTATCATTTTTGTCCCGAAAAAATAGTTAATATCAAAAATTAAGTTTCTTATTTTTTGTGTGTGTTAATGAGGACTTTAGAAAACGATTTAACTCTTTATTTTAAGTGAACGGTGTATATAATTAATTTTACAGTGGAACATCTTGAACTAATTTATTATCTCTAACGGATTAAATTTCCCAAAGTTGAGTATTTTGTTTATGCATACCCCTTAATTTTCAATGTTGTGATCCAAAAAAATACATTGCATGAAAAATACTGCATTAAATCATAATGCGGTAGCTAAAAGGTTAAAAAAAGCTATTTATGGTTTTCAATGTGTTTCTCGTAATAAATTCTTTATTTTTATACGTGTGTCATTAGTATTTAATTGTTTTTTTAAATATACATTAGAAATATACTAAATATAAAAAAGGACAAGTAATCAAACTAGATTCATTATTTATTGCCAGTTATGTGGCAGAGTACATGATTCGCGTTTCAAAGATTTAATTAAATTAGTATATAATCAAAATAGTAGTTCATCAAACTGATAGAGTCTTTTGGACAAGTATATTAGAAAGCAGTGATAGTCGAAACTCCCACAGAGGAGAGACCAGCATTTGATTAAATGGTCGAGCTGTTTACTCGGAGTCAAAGGCAAGTTATTATGACAGGGTATGGCATTCTATTAAATATTAAACCGTGTATTAATTAACTGCTAATAAGTTGAGCAGTTTCTAGCGTCACCGAGTTATTCTCGTAAAGTTGGTCAATTACTGGATACAGAGGATATGCACCTATAATTTGAACATGGGTAAATATTTTTAGGAAAGAGTTAGAGACCTAAATTTAATTTTCTTGAGTGTTAGAACATAAATAATTGTATTAGTAGAAAATGGGCGACAATTTAAATTGGTTAACATCATAAAAATTACAAGTCAAAAAGCTTCACATTTATTTTAGGATAACTAATATAACTAAGTAATTGGATTTTATTGGTTCCAGAATTAAATAATCCAAATTAATTAATTTGTATTAAAATACATATACTAAATTTACTAATAACACCCATGAATTCGATAAATTTACTAAAATTTATCTCTTTTATAAACGGTAACTATATAATAATGCATATTATTACGAATAACTATAAATATTTTTAATTAGTCAAGGTTTTAAAAAAATATATTTATGTTCTAATACAGCTGTTTTAAAATCGTTGTGAAAATTTTGCAATTACTTCCTACAAAATATAAATTAGAACAATTAAAACATTTTTATTCCTACATACATTCTAACAATCTTATGTTTGTTACATTTGGAATTTCACTTCATTTTAATACTGTTGTAATCATAATATTGTTGTTCATTTTAATATTGTTGTTGCATACAGAATTAAATTTATTCTTTACAACCAAAACAAATATATACAAAGCTAGTGGATACATCCATTTTATAGTATCTAATCATTCTGTTTGGAGATTTATTGAGAGATTTTCCTGACTTTAATAAAAATAATTTTGTCATTTTCAAGCTACAGTTTTCATGTTAGAGTATTTCACTCGAGACTGCTAATATTTTAATAGAATTAATGTTCCAAAGGAGTTTAAAACTATTCGAAACATTACCATTTGTACTTATACTATATACTAAAAGTATATTTTGCACGCTAAGATTTTAATGGTGAGAGAATGCAGAAAAAGTTCACCCCAATGCATGCCAAAGTTTATGAAAAAAATACAAAGTTTTTCTGACATTAAGTTGCCTAATTATGTTTAATAACTTCAATCGGAAAAAATACTAAGTATTAGTATTATTACTGTAGAAAATATTCGGGAAAAAGAAACGTAAAAGAAATATTTCATGAAGATTTTTTTAGACTGAAATTTATGCCAGTGTGAATATATTCTTAACATGTTATACATTAATATTTATTACAAAAAAAAAAGAATTTTTTTAATACAAAAATGTGAAATTTTGAACAATTGGGCTTTTACTTTAGAGAAATATTAATTTTAACTTTTCCTTGTATGGTTTCGATATATTTTAGCTTTTCAAACATCTTTTTCTCCCCCATCTCCCGTCTACATTTTCATATGTACAGTTAAGTAATCGTCTTTATTTTGAAAAATGTAACTATTCAATTTGTTTTATTGTACATTTAATAAATCTGAAAATATTGTATGGAATCCTGAGTTTATTTGACATTGAATTGAAACTAATGCAAGTGAATTCGGGCGTTTATTTCGATATTTTTATACATTAGATTTTTTTAAAAAAGAAAGCTATAGGAATTGAGAAAGTATGAAAAGTTCCTGTTTATGTTGAACAGAGAGAGGTTGCCTTATTCATCCAAGAAAAAAAATCAAAATACCGTAATGATTTAAAACTCTTTTATACGAAAACAATCTCCAAAAAGTAATAATTAAATTAAATTACTACTCCGTTGTGTGTAATTTCGTTAGTTTTAGATTTTAAAAATAATCTTCTGAGTAAAAAAAATTATGTACAAGAGAAAGTCAAACATTAAAGGGACTTTTGCAATTCCTCTTTCCAAGGTTTGACAAGTGTGCTAAACTCCAACAAAGAATGATGAGTATTTGACAACTATTTTTTACAACATGTCTTTCGTCTTCTCTCGTAGTCATTGGGGGTATAGCTGAACCATTCAACATGACAACTCCGTTGTCGATCTGCATCAAGGAGGAAAGGAGAGAAGCGATACGCTTTTTGTTGGCGGAAAGTGTGAAACCAGCGGAAATTATTCCTCGCATAGTAGTGCAGTATGGTGGCAGCCGATCGAAGCAAGATCTATAAATGGATTTAGTGTTTCAAACTGCTGAACACTTATTCATGGTGTGATGCCCCGCTGCACGGGGGTATCATCTCTTCATCTACGGGACCTAGATTTGTAGGAATAAATGATTGATCACTCAAATACACCATAATAAATTTAATTTATTATTGTCTAAATATATATTAATCAACGCAACACAAGTCTTACTAGAGATATCAGATCAGGAGTGATACTACGTAATTATAAATTCTAAGTAAAATAGCTCCTTAAATCCTACTCACTATCTTTATGAGAAGTTAACCTCAGAATCTTTATCTACTTTGGATTCCTTAATAACCTAAAGTACGTTCTATAATTAATCTCTTGGTAATATATCACGGCAATCAACACCTCGGCTTTCAGTCTTTTTTTGCATTCTATTCTTCCCCAAATATTCTTCCATCATATTACTATCCGAATTCTATTCAGCTATTCTGGCGCTATCCGGCTTCTAGCCTACCTCTATTCTACTTTCCGGTTTCTAGCCGACTTCTATCGCAATTCCATTCAATTTTCCGGCTTCTGTGTGCTCACACGCGAATACTAAAGCTCCAATATTTATCTTTTAACTAATCTAAATACCGTGAGAAAGATGTTAAGAGAGAGGATAGCAGATAGATTGTATTAAGAGAGTTGGATTGCAATAATGCCATTCTGGCCTGAAATGTCCCCCAAGAGGATTAATCAGAAGGCGCAATAAGGTTCCGTCACAATGTTTCGACAAAAGATCAGGCAAGATATCCATGCCGATCACTGAGGACTATATGCAAGTCGTTCATTGAAGAGTATAGAGATGCAAGAGAAGGCTAGTATACAGCGTATGTTCCACACCTTCCGCCAACAAAAAGCGAATCAATGACCTTCTTTTCTCCTTGATGTAGATCGACAATGGAGATGCTATGATGAACGATCTGATACACTTCAACGTCTACGAAGGAAGTCGAGTGACACGTATTATAGAAGTGTTGCCGACTAACATTCAGCTATGGATACTAGCTCTATTGCCAAACCTTGGGCAGAGAAATTGCAAAGTTCCCTTTATTGTTTAATTTTCTCTCATGAATGAAAACCACTGAAAACTGAATTATTTTACGCAAATTAAAATCATATAGAAGTGCATCTCAAACTGTGGGTCGCGCCCCCTAGGGGGTGTGATGACCCTTAGGAGGGGCGCGAGCATATTGAAAAGTCCAAAATAAAAGAATATTTAAAAAGAATTATTAATTTATTGAAATTAAATAAACAAAATACATTCTAACATATCAAATTTAAAAAAACAACATTAATACTGATATAATATATATATAAATGTATCAGTACTGCAATTTTGCAACATTAGGTTAAGAACAAATTTGGTAATTACCAGTTACCTAATGGGCTTTTCATACATAAAATTATATGCAAAAATTAACACTTATCGTGATAAATGTCACGGTTTATAATTAATGCCTTAATTGTCAATTAAAAGTTACGTGATTCGTTTTCCATTGTCACCGATTTGCACGTATGCATGCATATTTGATAAATTGGGGGAGAGAAAAGGAATAAATAAACAAATCCTCTGAAATAAGTAAAACCTTCGCAAACACTGTCAAGATCATTTTATTGCATTCCAAATCCTTCTTAATAATTTCATGGATAGGAGTGATCAGAAACGATCGTATATTCGAAAGATGTATATATACGTCCGGGCAATTAACGCATGGTTGAGCGAGATGTTTATATACGTCAGTGATACTTAAGAGGTTAAAGTCGTATGGTATCTTTAGCATCAACGTATCGTATTTTCGAACAATTCATTGTTATTGAATGGAGAGGGACGAGATGAAAATTATGATTGAATATTTCGTCGCAAGTAATGAAAGTTTGATAGGCAGTGTCGTATGGTTTGACATATATGTTAATACGTATGAGTGATATCACGAAGCTTATAAAATATCAGACTTGGTATAGAAAACTACAATTGTACAATGAGATTATTGCTAATTATAAGCTATATTTAGCAATTTAATTAAAATGCTGCATTAGTTCCAATTTTTTTTTTGAAATTTTACTTAAAAGGAAAAATATTAGGCTTGAAGAAAAAATCTTAAAAAAATATTTGAATTTATAAAAGCATTTTGAGAGTAAATAATAAATAGTATCAATATTCCTAATCTGCATAAACACGCTCTCTTATCGGGTTGTTTGGAAAGAATTGCCCTTCTGATGCCACAGAAATCCCAAGAGGGTTAGTATAAGTGATTCCGATAAAGCCCCGTCACAAAATGTATCTCAATATACTTACTTATCCGTACCTATATGAGTGGTAGAAACTTTTTCCTAAACAATTGAGTAATTTCTAAAAGTAACTGATATTTATCTTCACTCTAACACTGGATTATGTTTTTCCCATCATATTTTCCTTGTATACAAAACTGTAGCAAAGGACAATTCCCGCTGTTGATTATTTTGATTTGAGCAGACAGGGTGCTGAATCCTATGTTTTAATTTTAAAATTACCGAAGTAAAGAATGACTTCCTTACTATCCAAGACTTTCAATTGTCATGACAAAAATCATAAAATTAATATGCCTTTACATTACAATACACAAACAAATATATGTAATAAGTCTCATTAATTTAATCCTTAATAACTTTTTTAATTATTGATGGTCCATTCCCTTAGAACCCACTTTTAAATAATAACTAGCTATCCACCTAACAGGAATTTTTTAACAACAATTATCCATCCATGCAAATAATCTGATTTGAACTTTCATTTTTCGCTTGGTATAAATACCGAGGTTTAGAGAAAATTCCTCTATCTTATTTTTTTTGTGTGCCTTACACTATACAGCTATCGCGTCTCTTTGCTCTTTATATCTTTGTCTTTGTTTTCGCCAAAATGTAAGGCGCGCGTTGGTGTTCTTACGCTGAATGTTTTCTGTGTTGTGTTTAATACGTTTATGTATGTGCGTCTCTCTATATGTTTAATAAAACAGTGTTCTTGTAATAAAGGACTACTTGGTCAATTTAACATCGCCATCATGTTTACACCACTCGATAGGGTTACGATATATATTATTGCTATATATCTATATATATATTTGTACGATTAAGTATGTTCTAAATTCATATTTTCAAAGCCATTGAACGTGCCATTTCAAATTTATATAAGCATTGAATAGAATTGGTATATTTCACATATTCATTATCTTTATAAGCTTATATATCCTAATAAACATCATATATTAGTAGATATATATGTAGAACAAAATACTGTTATACAAAATTCCCTTACTCTTTGATTATAGCACACAAATTAAACTATTTTTAATAACTTCCATTTGCATCGTTACAGTAATAACTTCATTCATTTTAATTAGTAAGAAAATGCTATTTAATTTCATTCGTTCATGTTGAATAGAAAATTATATTCTTCCCATTAATATGTTTGTGAACAACGAAAGTATTAAGGGACAACGATAATTAGATTCTTTTCAACAATTTTCGAAATAAAGCAGTGTAATGTACAATTTTAAATATTTCCTATTTGTTTTTGAGTTTCTAAATGTTTCGCGAGCGAGTCTTTTAAATTTTTCCAAACAGAAAACATTGCAGAGAATGTAAAATTATTTTATTTTAGGGGGCAATACAATAAAATATATTTACGCGAATTGATAGTTTTGATTATAATGAAATGAACTAATGATACACGCTTAAGTATATTCAATGGAACATATCTGTTTGATAATACGATAAGTGGCTCTGTGTACTTCTGGTAAAGCTTTGTAGAATAATTTTCAATAACACACTAAAAGCAGCTTAAATATAGTTTTATTTAAATAAATAGTATTCTGTTTGTTAAAAAAAGAACACTTTAAAGGGCTCTTATGCCAGGTGAGGGCTGCGGTAGCCCAGTGGTCAAGGTATCGTATCTTGGCAGGCATGTCATGAGTTCAAGCCCAGAATCACTAAAATACCGCCATGTAAGGGAGCGACGCACGTTAAATCTGTCGAGATCTCAAAAGTCCTCCCTTTGGTGTGGTGTGGAAGTTAGGAGAGGGGGCTGCCAGCTCAGGTGTTGTCCTCGTCACTTGACCATGGTTCAAAATTACGGGGTAAGTCGCCAAAGCCCTCGTGTTGCTGAACAGTGCGACGTTAATATTCACCCACTCACTCATGACAGGTGTGCAGAATTGCTGTTACAATTTTGTTTCTTCCCATGAGAACTAAGTTCTGATGTTGATAGGCTGGTGAAATAACTTTATGAACTATGTTTATTAACTTCAGATACAAATAGTTTCATTATTTTTATTAGTTTCTTTTCAATGGTAATTTATCATGGAAGAATAAAAGCAAATGTCTAATTTTTTAAGTTTCTATTTGAAAGTTTCTGTGTTATGATGGCTTAAAAATGTGACTATATATGATACTAATATAAGTGATTCATCTCTACTCGGGTTTTTTTTTATTACAATACAACATTTTCTACTCAAGATGATTAAAAGTTTGTTTTCTAACTTACAAATGCAATACTAATAATAATAGGAATAAAAGAATTTGTTTGAAGAACTATATATAGATTAATAATTAGAGAATTATTGAATCTGTTTTAGAAAAATCACAATTCTCATCGTGGGGTAAAAATGAGCAATACCAATTTTAACCCTCTGTGTGAACAAAATCGTAAAAGCTGATTCACTTTTTTTTTATTTTTTGCAATAGCATTAATTTTTCTGAGCAAAAGTACATTTAACTATGTTAAGTATGTTATTGATTATTTTTCGAAAGATTTTCAACAGGGGAAAAACAAATCTTCACCATTTTTGCATTTTGTAAATTAAAAGCATTAATGTTTCTTTTCTTTTTATTCGTATTGTTATTTCAGCTTTAGCCAAGTTAGCCATCAGCTAAATGTCGTTATATTCCCAAATTATCAATTGGTGCTACAAAAAATTTTTTCCTGTGCTAAAATGAAATATTTTTACCTTGTCTACAACAATTTTTTTAGCTTCGGTTGAATTGAAAATCAAACTTTGCAAAAAAAAAAAATGTTAAACAACACAGTAATTGGTTTTGCAAAGTTTTAAAACTTATTTCTAATAGCAAATTATTTTGTAACAACATATACTTCATCCTTTAAAATTACAAAAACTTAATCTTGCACTCCTATTTTAGATAAAACATGCCCAAAATTCAGAAAGAAATATAGAACACGAACTAATTTTTTAAATAAAAAAGAAAATCTCAACAAAATTTTAATATGTGTATAAATAATTAAATGAACTTTAAATTTGTATTGGTAATTTTTGAAGTATATCTTCAAAAGAAGTGCATTATTTATATTTGTAAAACAAGATGTGATAGTCCCTGGGGACCTCACTTTGAGAACTAGAATAATTATGAGACATAAAAGAACCAGTAGCCATTTTTATAAATAACTTTCTTTATTTGGATATCTTTCCCAAATAAAACCAAAGACTTATTAACAAATTCGACTTCTAATATTATGAGGTTTTAAAGATAATATCCCTCAAATTAACTCATTTAATTAATGATCTAATCAATTAATTTATTAAATAACGATCACGCAGAAATTACCACGATAAGAGATCCCAGAATTATATTTAATAATGTTCTTATTGAACATTTAACTTTAATCCGACTCTTAAAGCTTGAATGAGACTTTAACTTCAAAATGATATTTACCTCTAGGAATCTCAATTCTTCATGAGGATAATTTATCTTCAACAACAATATTTCAATTCAAAATCACTATAACTCTATGTTTCAATGTCTATCTCCTACTGCTCTAACTTTACTATTTCGTTTGACTTAAATACTGAATCTAATCTGCATAACAAGGAATCCTGTCCGCTTTTTGGAGTTGATTGGAAATAGGTAGGGAATTAAATTTCCTTAAAAAGGTCGGTTCAGAAGGTTAGTGATAAAGTTCCGTATAGATTCGTCACAAAGAATAGAAAAATGAGACACGACTTGCAAATTTTTTTTTTCTTCCTTTTTTTAAACTTTTTAGACTCTATTAGATTTTTGATCTCACAACAACAATCTCACTCTAATTTAATACATGTCATATATTTTAAAGCATATTTAAACAGATTTTGTTTAAATGTGTTAAGTGTATTTGGAACATAATGTTAGTTCATCGGATTAAAAACACCAACACTGACTTTAATTAACAATATTATATCCAAGCATGTGTCATCTTAATGAGCTTTAGTTAACCGAAGACAGTTTACTTGGTTAATTCCATTATATTAATTATAATTCTGTTACCATTTGACTAGATTGAAGTTAGAATGAATCGTTTTAAACTTGTACGTGTTGAAATACCATCTGGAAACACACACATGTTCAAAATATTTTCTTAATTTATTTAAATTCTCATTTAATTAATGCGTGCTTAAACTTAAGTACATTTTAGAGTCCATTGCCATTCCGCTTAAGAGTGATCTTAAAGACCATATATTTGATATATATATATATATATATATATATATATATATATATATATATAGAGAGAGAGAGAGAGAGAGAGAGAGAGAGAGAGATGAAAAAATACTCAAATTAATACATGCGTTACTAAAGGTTAATTAAAACTAGCTTGGTTGATTGATTTTTAGTTTACTCTTTCAATGCAACATATGGGCTATTGAAGACGGATCTTGCAACTTTGATTCGTGGTCGATGGACGAGGAGGACTCCTGAGCTGACCCCCTTCTCAAAACGAGTGTACTTTCGACCTCAACAGATTTAATGTGTAACAGCCCTTCTACACAGTGAATCTTCTGTAGTGCCAGTTCTGAACCCAGCTATTCGACATTGTCGGTCACGAGATCATGACCAGCGAAACTCGATTACCATAGCCACGTGAAAAGTATTCGAATTAAACTAAGCGCAAATAAAAGTTAACCAATATTGCCTTGAAAGTACAGGAAACAAATGTGTGAAGGAATAAATGATATGCATCAACAATTCGAATGATTTAATAAGTAAGTATATTTAACATTAAAACACGTAATTAAAATAATGAACCGCTTGTTTTAAATACAATAAAATTTAAAAATATTTAGATTTGTACTTTTAGTATGAGTAGTGTTTATCTGGTAGGGTTTATACGAGGGAAGGGGAGGGGATAACCGGAATCGAACTGTGTAACATGCATGCTTTGTAGTTACGAGTTGCGTCAGTGTTTCTCAAACTTTCAATATTTGCGACCCAATATTCATTCATAATTTTCATCACCTCCCCTCTTCCTTACAATAACAATGCATTGAATTGTATAATACTATACTTTGACGCTAAAGCCACAATACGGCTTTAACCTCTTAAGTGTCACCGGCGTTTATAAACGTCCCGCTCACCCAAAACGTTATTTGCCACGGACGTATATATACGTTTTTCCAAAGTACGATCTTGTCTGTGCACTTCTATCCATAAAATTATACCGAAGGGTTTGGAATGCAATCAAAAGGACGTTGATAGTATTTGTGAATTAGTTACTTATATCAGAGGATTTCCTTACATATTCCTTTTCATTCCCCACCCCCAGTACATCACATAAGCGTGCCTACATAGAAAACGGTGACATTGGGGAACGAATAACGTATTTTTTAATCGGCAGTTTATGGATTAATTATAAACCGTAAAAATTAACAAGATGAGTGTTTAAATTTTGTACATAATTTATATATGACAAATACTATACTTGTTCTCATAGTAGTGTTGAATTAATTACGAAATACATTGAGTAGTACTGATATATTTATAAGTTTATATTATATCAGCGTAAATGTGTATTTTGTTTTTTTATGTCAGAATGTATTTTGTTCGTTTACTTTAAGTAAATTGATATATATATATATATATATATATATATTTAAATATAATATATAATCTTACTTACGACTTTTCAGTGTGCTCGTGCGCCCGTCGCAGATTTATCACGCCACCTAAGGGGGGACGCGTGCCCCGCAGTTTGAGAAACGCTGAGTTGTGTCGTTTGGTGGTGTTAATTGGGAGTCTCTTGCAACTGTAAGTAAACCTGCATCAGTCTTAGTTAAGTGGATTGCTTGTGGTGTTTTTTTGTGTGCGTTTTAGTTTTGACTCTTTGGTGATATTTGAGATGGCCAAATACAATGAACTGAGATTCTGCGTGAAATTTTGCTTTCTTTTGGGGAAACTGCAGCTTCGACAAACATTTAATGGTAATTCTGTGGTAAAATTACATGTCTACGAATGGTTTTACGTTTCAAATCTGGCAACATGTCTACTAAAGACATATCATGACCAGGGAGTCTTTCAACAAGAAGAAACGAGGAAGACTTGGTCAAAAATTAATGTGAAATTGCTGGACGTCATTGAAAGACAACTGACAAAATTTCTAAGGAACCGAACGTGTTTTGGAGCACATTCACGACAATGCTCCAATCCACACAGCTGTGATGGTTCGACAGTTTTTGGCAAATAACATGGTGCTTGTGCCTCCTCCAGTCTGCTCATGTTGTTTGGCTCTGTCAGATTTTTTTTTGTTGTTTTTGTTTTCACGAATGAAGTCTGAAAAGGAAGTGATTCAGTGATGTGTATGAAGTCACCCTAATGGCTTCAAACAGTAACCTGCTTTATGAGTTCTAGACGTTTCAACAGTTGTAAAAGCTTTGGGAAAATGACATTAATGTACATGGACAAAACTTTAAAGAAGACTAATGTAAACTTCAATGAAAATACAAAATTAAAAAAAAATGACAATAATAAATTCAGTTTATTTTTTGTTGCCTTCCCCTCGTATATATTATATAAGGGAAGATTACAACATATAATGTGGGGCCATGCGTAGCCTAGTGGTTAGAGCATCGGACTCCAGAGCGGAAGACCTGGGTTCGATGTCCGATGCCACCAAATACCCACGGAGTACGAGCTCATTAAATCAGTGGGTCCGAAAGACTTGTAGGCATAATCACGAATGCAGGATATGGGATAATTTTCCCTCCTCTTCAATTCCATGCCAAAATTGTGGAGATGGAAATCAGTGGTGTCGCCATCTATCGTCTTTTCGAGAATTTCTCCAAGCTAAAGCGTTATGTCACATCTGTATGGTGCTCAAGGCTAACACCTATGATAGCCCTACAACCAACTCCTTGCCACGGTGAATTTCGTGGGACTCGATTTGACTACGTCAGAAAGATGGCATTAGAAACAACAACAGCAGATAATATGGTATTAAGGAGATGGATAACACGGTTTCGATAGCAGTGTTGTGAAATTGTATCCCCCTATAGCTGTGCTTCTTAATCTTTCAATACTTCCGACCCAATGTTCAATAATAATTTTCATCGCCATCTCTCCATACAATAAAAATGTATTGAATTCGATAATACGAGGCTTTGACATTAAGACTGCAATACGACTTTAACCTCTTATGTGTCGTCGGCGTATGTAATTTTCTTGCGCAACCAGTATGTAAATTTCCCAGGACGTATGTATACTTCTTTCAGAAATACTATGTTTTCCGTCCATAAAATTATTCCGAAGGCTTTGGAATGCAAGAAAAGGACCTTGACAGTGTTTGCGAAGAATTGACTTATATTTCAGAAGAAATGTTTATTTTTTATTCCTTTTCTCCCCCCACTCCAATACATCATATACCCTCGTATACGTGGAAAACGGTGGTACTGGGAAGATATTGCGTAACTTCTAATCTGCAGCTAAGGGATCTTTTTCTAAACCTACAAATTATAGAGATAAGTGTTAATACTTGCATATCATTTTATATATGACAAACCCATGGGTTCACTGGTAATTATTAAATTGTTCGTAACTTAGTATAGTTAAACTAATTATAAAAAATGCATTATGCGGTACTGATACATTTATAAATGTATTATATCAATGTAAATGTTTTTTTTTCATTTTATATTATGTCACAGAATGTATTTTGTTTGTTTACTTTCAATAAGATAATATTTTTTTAAAAAAATAATCTTTTGTTTCCGATTTTTCAATATATGTACGCCCCCCCTTCTAGGATTATCACGCCCCACAGTTTGAAAAGAACTTCCTTATAAATAGGGAAAGTGATGTGTATGACAAGAGAGAGAAAATAGCGTATGAAAAAATGCGAAGGTACAGTTTGTGAGAGGTTGTTATGTAGTGTAAGGTAGCTTAACTTTTTTATTCGTTCAAAAATTAAGTTATTATTTGCTTTTAAAGAACAGAATTTCATTTTAGATAGCAAAAACATTAACATATGGGTTGATTGAAATTTTAATATTACTTTTAATGGAATAAATGCTAAACTTTATAGTAATAGTTAATCACGCTTATTTTCTCGAAACATAATGTTCACAAACATATGGATTTAATCAGCTGAGTCATTTGCATGAATCTTTCAATTTCTCGCACAGTTATTTATAATTTTTTAAAGATCAATGTAGGAGAACTAAATGTGAATTACTTCACGCAAAAAAAGTACGTGTTCAAATGCTTGTAAAGTTCTAAAGGTCAGTTCATAAGGAACTGAGGATAGTACAGCCGGTCTTTAGAAAGGTATTCTAAAGAAAACTATGGAAATTTTAAAGTATGACTTAAACTTTCAATCTTTCGAGGGTATTCTAAAGAAAATTTAGATTTCATTTAATCTATTCTTTTGACTGAATCTATGTTTACGTAAAGAGAAGGGTGGACTGTGAGCATATCTTCATCTAAAACGAGATAGTAATGTGAGCTAATTTAAGCAAATAATAGTCTTTCAAACGTTTGACGTTTTGTAGAGAGTCATTGTTCGTTCATTCTCTCCATGTGAAGGCGTACCATTCACACAATATTAAAATGGGAGCGATTGAACCTGGAAAGAAATACATACAGATGATATGGTAGGTACTACCATTTAGACGATTAAAACTTGACTGGAGACTAGAGTCTTAGCAGGCTCCTCCACTCCATATCTGGCAGTGACTGAGCTTGGTGTTGCATTCATGATTTGGGTGGTAGGTGTGGCAAATGAAAGCAGGGACCATTGGGAGAAGGCTGGAACCAATTTGATGCAGCCAGGGGGACTTGGCTTGCCCTCGTCTCTCCACCTCTCATCAACTACTTCGCGTAGTGAATTCATTAAAGATGGAATCGATATAAATCAGTACACAGCTGCAGTGTTCCTTGACATTCAGAAAGCTTTTGATAGAATTTTGCACACTGGCCTTCTCTTCAAATTAATAACCTATAAAATTCCACCCCCACTAATCCTTCTTTTAAAATCTTATATCAGCGACAGATCTTTTACGGTAAAAATTAACAGAACTTACTCTCAAATTAAATCCGCTAAAGCCGGAATTGCTCAAGGATGTATTTTAGGGCCCGTCCTCTTTAACTTATATGTAAACGACATTATTAAAAGCACTAACACAATTATTTGTATGTATGCAGATGACACAGCTATACTATAAGCAGACACTACAACCCCAACACACTGACAAAAAATTTAAATGAACACCTGGCTCACCTTGAAATTTTGTTCTTCGTTTGGAGAATTGCCCTTAATACTTCGAAAACTTAAACAGTATCGTTTTCTCAAAAACGCCCACCCTCTGAAATCACGCTTCAAAACCAAAGAATTCCCTGGTTTCAGCACACCAAATACCTTGGTGTTATAATTGATAAAAATCTCACGTTCAGACAACACGTTACACACGTTAGAAATAAATTTAAAAATGCTTCGTGTCAACTTTATTCCCTTATCTGTCGAATGTCTAAATTGAATAGACGTAATAAAATGCTTATCTACACTCTGATCTTAAAACCACTTCGGACATATGCTTCTTCAATCTGGGCGCATGCAGCAAGAACCAATATCAATCTCATTGAAAGCTCCCAAAATGTAATCCTAAGACAGATTCTCGATGCCCACTGGTATATGAGAAATGCTGATATTAGAGCAGCGAGCAATATCCCGACCATCAGACAAACGATCCGCAAACTTGCAATTAACTTCTTCAGTAACGTAGATGGACATGACAACCCATCTATCCAAGCTATCCCTACTTATCCAACTTATCCCTTCATCCGTAGACCAAGAGACATCTTGGTCAATCCCGATTTTAATTAATTGTAACTGTTATATATTTTTATTCCAAATTTAACCCTTTCTTCTCTTTCTCACCGCGATCCAACTCTGTTGAATTGCAGACTACTCTGATTGGCTACCCAGTCTTGTAAAGCTTATATACCCCATTATCTGAACTCTTGGTTCGGCCAATAAAATTGCTCCCTTTCATTCCTCAGTCCATATTCCCACCTCCCGAAACTTTTTCCCGCACTTTCTGATCTCGGTTCTTGCTGCAACCCAATTGGCCACCGTAACTCCGCCCACTTCTGGGCGATTTGAAGAATGATTTTCTAGCTCTTAAAAGAGCTTTTTATTCTCATTTTATTTAAATTTTTAAATGCTTCACCCATTAAATGTTTTCATATTCTAGATCTTCTTACATTAATTTTTCCCTTAATTTAATACCTTTCTAAAATGGGCATTGGTATAATTCAGTACAGTCATCTAAAATTCCAGGATAGGAGATAAGAGTCCGACGGGACTATGTGCTCCAAAACTCACCCCAACTAAGACTTGGCTCGACGACATGCAATTGAAGGGCTACTATTAGACGAGAGTGCTGTTGTTCTAAAGAGTGTTTTTTTTCCAGGTACAGAAGTTTAAGTTGGCATTACTTTCCAAAATGGCGACCGATTTAACAGCTGCCAAGTGATTTATTCTCAGTTTGGTTTGGCAATTCATCAAAACGATCATCAAGCAAGGCGTAGATTCGTCGAATGGGCCCAAAGCGAGATTGCCGTTGTTCCCGATTTTCATAAGCGAATTTTGTTTAGCGATGAAGCGCACCTCTGGTTGAAGGGCTACGTCAACAAACAAAACTGCCGCATTTGGAGTGAAGCTAATCCATAAGTGTATGTCGAAACACCGTTACATCCAGAAAAACTGGGTGGTGGAATCATTGGTCAGTACTTCTTCAAAAACGATGAAGGCCACAACGTCACAGTCAATGGTAATCGGTATAGAGCCATGATTACTAACTTTTTCATTCCTGAATTGAACAATCATGATGTCCAGGAGCTGTGGTTCCAACAAGACGGCGCAACATGTCATACAGCTCGTGCCACAATCGATTTATTGAAAAACACGTTTGGTGACCGCCTAATTTCACGTTTTGGACCTGTTAATTAGCCTCCAAGATCTTGTGATTTAAGACCGCAAGACTATTTTCTGTGGGGCTATGTAAAGTCATTGGTCTATGCGAATAAGCCACAAACGCTTGACCATTTGGAAGACAACATTCGCCGTGTTATTGCCGATATACGGACACAAATGTTGGAAAAAGTCATCGAAATTTGGACGTCCAGATCGGACTACATCCGAGCCAGCCGTGCCAGTCATATGCCAGAAATCTTATTTAAAATGTAATGCCACAAGAGTATCTTTCGAATAAAAAAAATTCATGTCAATCGAATAATATATCGTTGTTTTATTGCAATTTAAAATTCTATACCTCTAAAAAAAACACCCTTTAATAATCCATGTCCTACTCGGTAGAAAAATTTTTAACTGTTGAAATGAAGGCAATTAAGTGGAAATAAAAGATCTATGGAAATAAATGAAGTAGAAAAGTTTAGAAATAATTAGAAGTTTGAAAAATTAATTTTCTAAAAGGGATTCTAAAATTGCTAAAGTCTGCTGCTTGTAATCATTCGCAGCTTTAAGTGGTAGGTACTATGGAAGAAGTGAGGGGTAAAATTATTTTTTTGTGTTGAGATGAAAGTTCTTTGAGAACATAATACTTTGAAAAATATTTATATTTCATCGAACTGGATGGAATCGACAACGGCTTTGAAGCATCTGTTTAGGTATAAACACATATTGCTGAAAGGGTTGCAGCTTGAGCCTTTGTTTGAGATATACGTAGAACAGCCATTCCAAACAGTGATGAGCATTCTCCTTGGAGCACGTGATAACCCTATGAGTATTGAAAAATCAAAAATAAAAGATTATTTCAAAAAAAATATTAACTTTCTGAAAGTAAACAAACAAAATATACATTCTGACTCAATAAAAAATAAAATACACATTTACACTGATATAATGCACTTATAAATAAATATATCAGTAGTGCGCGTTGTAATTTACAATTAATTAAACAATACTAAGTTAAAAGAACAAGTTATTGATTACCAGTGACTCCTTGACATTTTCATATAAAAATTATATTCAAAAAATAATCTTGCTCTTATCTTGATAATTTATACGGTTTATAATTATTCCTTTAAATGAAAATTAAAAAAATACGCGTTAAAAACGTAAGCGAACGTATGTGGAGTATTGGAAAGGGGGGAGGGGGTTTTAAAAGGAATAAATAAATAAGTCCTCTTAAGTAATTAAATCTGTCGCAAACACTGTTATGGTGGTTTTATTGCATTCCAAAGCCTTCGGAATAATTTTATGGAGAGCAGTTCACAGAAAAGTTCGTAATTTGGAAAAACGTATGTATACGTACGGGACAATTAACGCACTGGTTGAGCAAGATGTTTATATACGCAAGTGGCTCTTAAGAGGTTAAAGTTGGGTTGTAGGTTTAGCGTCAATTTATAGTATTATTTAATTCAATACATTGCTATTGAGTGAATGGGAAGTGAGATGAAAATTATGATTGAATATTGGGTCGCAAGTATTGAAAGTTTGAGACGAGCTGCCGTTAGAATTTTTAACTGTCGTGCTTTAATGTCAGAAATATTTCGGTTAATTTTTATTTCCCAAATCATTGTTTTTATCATATTGAGTACGATTTGAATCTAATGGATGAAGCTGTGAGTAATTAAGGTATTTAATCTCGAGATTGAAATCAGTGGAAGGATTCTCATCAGGTACACAGTTCCTGAAACTCTGATACTTGAAACAGCTCAGAGGATTCCAGGCATATATGACCATATGTTTCGATTCCTCCATGTGTTTTACAGCCTTAACTGTAGTTTGTGATTTAGGAAAACTGACGATTTAAAATCAAATGTTGTGTTGGAGTATTTTTTAATTATGCACTCATTTATTTTTTTTACTCGATAGATATGTGTTTCAGAAAACCATGCAAAAAAATCCTATTAAAAATAAATTCGACCCATGGTATTCGAACCATCCATTTAAAAAAAAACATGTAGGATGAAAAATCTTTAACTAATATCTAAAAAAAAACAGAGCAAAAAAGTAGTAACTAAATATTTTTTGTTACATGTTTATAAAATATAAACATTTGTATTACAAAAAAACTAAAATTAGTGTGTAGTGATAATTCAATCTATAAATATACACAACATGTAAAAATTTGAATTCAAATTAGAACAAAACAACTATCCATCGCTAACTGATAACTGTAGATAAGCAACTATAAAAAATCTTGAATTCTGCTCAAAATGACCAATGTTTAACATTTTTAGTAAATTACAATCTTTACCCAGGCATGAAATTAATGGATATA
This sequence comes from Trichonephila clavipes, assembly GCA_019973935.1. Taxonomy (NCBI): domain Eukaryota; kingdom Metazoa; phylum Arthropoda; class Arachnida; order Araneae; family Nephilidae; genus Trichonephila; species Trichonephila clavipes. The sequence continues at coordinate 23,787 of BMAU01019819.1, read as the reverse complement.
TATGTGAGACAAACTATTTATATCCTAGCAAGCTTTGCCAAACTTGAATTTTACCATGGGAGGCAATATGCCTGTCTGTTAACAATCGTCTGGCTCGGTGTTGGCTTGCACCCATGATAAAGTTAAGGCAAGGAAACGTTGTGAAATAAGAATATGCCCCGTATCTGCAGTAAAATATATCTTAGAACAGCGTTTCTCAAACTGTGACGCCCACCTCCTTATGGGGCTTGATAACCCCTGGGTGGGGAGGGGAGAGCATAGCAAGACTTCGAAATTAAAGGATCATTTACAAAAAAATTTTAATTTACTGAAAGGAAGCAAAACAAAATACATTCTGAAGTAACAAAAAATAAAACATACTGTAAAGGCTTGGCACAATATTCATCGATTGACTAGAAAGAGGGCGCTGCTGTGGACTACTATTCAGCGGGAAGGAGAGAAGAAGAAGGTGGTGGAATGGAAGAAATGGAGAAACATGTCTATAGTTCTCTATGTCATTTATAATTGTAAATAGAGTTGTAAATATAGTGATATGTGCGTGTGGCTTCACATAAAATAATAAAAACGGTAAATCCGGTAAAAAAGTTTAATGTTTAATTCAACTACATGAATATACTACAATACATTTACACTGATATAATACACTTATAAAGGAATCAGTAATGCACAATGTATTTGATAATTAATTTAAGAATTATAAGTTCGGAACAAGTTTAATAATTACCAGTTGTGACAAACCTATACGGAACTTTCTCACTAACCTTCTGAGACGTCTTTTTTAGGGAAATTTAATTCCCCTACCTATTTCCAATCAGCTCCAAAAAGAAGACAGGATTCCTTGTTATATGCAGATTAGATAAAGTATTTAAGTCAAACGGAATAGTAAAGTAAAAAGCAGTAGGAGAGAGAGATTGAAGCAGAAAGGTATAATAGTGAAGTTAGAGATTTATTATTGAAGATTTCTAGGTGTATAAATTTATCTCAGGAAGAGTTGAGATTCAGTGTGGTAAATATTGATTTATATTTAAAGTCTCATTAAAGCTTTATATTAGGAGTGAGATTAAAGTTAAATGTTCAATAGGAATATTATTGAACATAATTCTGGGATCTCTTATCGTGGTAATCTCTGCGTGATCGATATTCTAATTGTTAATTAATTGGATCATTAAATATTTAAGTTAATTTAAAGGAAAATCCCTTTTAAACCTCATATAACTAATTTGAATTATTTCTTATTAAAAGTCTTTGATTCTATTTGGGAAAGATAACCAAATAAAGTTATTTATAAAAATGGCTACTGGCTCTTATCTGACTCCAAATTATTCTCGTTCTCAAAGTGAGATCCAAAGGGATCTTCACACAGTGACTTCCATGAACTTGTCATATATAATATTATAGGCAAAATATAATACTTATCTTGGTAATTGTCACGGCTTATATTTAAAATAGTATTGTGGTTTTAGCGTCAAAGTATATTATTATTGAATTCAATACATTGCTATTGTACAAGGGGTGAGCGTTGAAAACTATGATCCAAAATTAGGTTACAAATATTAAAAGTTTATAATACAGTGTCCTAGACTGTATTGCAAAAAACCTCTCCGAGACTTATTACCGGTCAATAACACAAGAATGTTCATTCCTGCCACTCGTTTTAATCAAATGTCGAGCCAAAGGTATCCCCAAGACACCATTTTCCTCAGTATGATATTAGCACACAAAAGACATGTGGGTTATAAAGCTAAAAGTGGTAGTAAAACTAAAATACTCGTACACTTTAAAAAAAATGAAAAAAAAAATGCTTCACACAACAAAAACCTAAGTTATATTTATTATTTATTACTATACGAAACACTCGAAACAATAATTAATCGGAGTATAGTGAAAGTTATATAAGGTATATGTATCTGTGGTCTGAATGTAAACAGGAAAACCATATAAAAGAAAGGTTGTAAATAGAAAAGAATCATTAACATATCGTGGAAAGTGAGCGTGCACCTCTGGTTTATAAAACAGGAGACCTTTTGGGAATGTAAAAGTTCACTAATTACATCGAGTTTGTGCTGCCCGTATTTATTTAAAGAAAGTAAAGCCCAAAAGGGGGGGGGGGTTAAAACTACAATTTAAAGGATATTATAACTGTATAAAAAAAAAAATAAATCAAACAATTTTATTTAAACATTCGGGATGTATTAAACAATCGATTGATTTTCCTTTGGAAATTAAAACGAAATTGAAATTTCTAAGTATATGGAGTATACTAAAATATATTGTGCATTAATATGTTTCAATTTATAAAGATTTGGTATTTGTTGTGTCGGAGGAACAATAGTGTTATACAACTCATTTAACCATTATTACCTAAGTGTGTTGATTTGTGTCTTCAATGTATTTTATTCTGGCTTAATTAAACTATTTATTTACCCGTGAATATTTTTAATTGATAAATTATGAAGTGTTTGGAATATTGACTAGCTTAAGAATATTACTAGGTATTAAAAATTTAGTTTTACACTTCAAGTATGTTTAAATAAAAAACGCCCTTTTTAAATGTTAGAAGTTCCCTTAGTTGACAAAATTACCGGAACACACACACGACTATTTATTCATATCGAACATAACTGAACAATTAAGAAAAAGAAGCAGGGAAATGAGCTAAAAGACAGATGAAATATATTTTTGCTATTTTAAATAAATACAAAAACCGAAAAATTCCCTATTTTAAAACTCTTTTGTCTTTCATTCTTTCTGTGTAAAATCATTGGAACAGACATAAATAGATTAGGTGTTTGAAAAATGTGCCGGACGCATTATAAATGCCAGCTGAATCCACAGTTTACTTTTCCAAGGGTTTTGCTCTTTGCATGGCATTTTCTAAACAATATTTCTAAATAAAAAAAGCGCACATAAAAATAACTTTACTTTTTTTTATTCAGTAATTATTTATTCATTTACTTTCCTTCTTGTTGTTAACGCATTTTTTTACCCATGAAAAGTTTAAAAAAGGTCTAGTGTGTTTATTTTTAAAACAGTAATTTAATGCATTGCATTTTTTATTCTAAGCGAAACTTAATGTGAGAGAGTGACTCAGTTATATAAGAATACAGTTGGACCTCTATATAACAAAGTCGCTAAATTCCGGATAAAAGTTCGATATATGGAAAATTAGCTATATAGAGGTTCATCTTTTAATATACTTAATAAACCACGTAAAACAAATTTTAAATTCATAAACACTATATATTAAAAAAAGGAAATATTCACACCTTTTTTAAATCTAATATATGTTTATTTTATATATCTTAGCTCTCAAGAAAAGAAAGAAAGAAAAACTGCAAGGAAAACAGGAAAAAATAATGTCGAAAAATTCATTTTATTTTCAATAAGAAGATAGTTTTATACTAAAAGCAATGAATTTTAAGGAAGGTTTATAATTCAAAGCATACAAGTAGTATTAAACATATTTATTTTATAATTAGAACACTAGGACTCAGGACAACTCCATTGAGGGTGAAAGAGGATATCGAAGATGTTTCTAACGAACTGGGCAATGGGGGTTGAAAGTTTCACTTCTTGGATTAAACGTCCGGAACTCTATTGCTTTCGGCGAGTTAGTATTTAATAAAACTAGTTCAAGATTTATGTCCACCATAAAATGTGTTAAAAGAGAGAATAACTTGAAATTTTTTCAGAAATACTTTAAAAAAAGGGAGAACAAAAATTGGATCACAAAAGAAAAAGTTCCTTATATAGAAAATTCACTTCGCTATAGAGAGGTTATTTTACAAAGAAAATCGTGAAATGTTCTTGGTTTGCTGTATAGAAGAATTTGCAATATAGAGGTTGGACTGTATTTTAAAATTTCAGATTTTACAACATTTACAACAAAAATGGTTTTGTTGCAAAAAATTAGTTTCCATCAAAGTATTTTTGGTATATTATTAATAAAATGTTTGATTAAATTCATTAATATTTCAAATACTACACTTTAGGGTTGCAAAAAATTACATCTACTAATGGAACTCGGGGCCGGGCAAAGAGTCACCGTAGGCTCACGAAATTTTCAAATTTGGGAAAAATGGCTATTTGTTACAAATGAATTAAATTTTATTTTCATGCTTATTTTGGATGACAAAACGGTAATTTAATTATAATTAATAAAAATTAATTGATTAAAACTAATTATTTAAAGAATTATTAATACAGCCACATTGGCAACATTTTTGGCGACTTAGTGACCCTTTTCGCGATTTGTGTCAAAACTTAAAAATGTTTTTTCTCACATTTTAAAGCCTTCATTTGAGCTGAAATTTTCTATACGCTATTGTTTTGGATAAAAATACTACAATTTAATTATAATTAATTGAATAACACTAATCATTTAAAGAATTACAGATACAGCCACGTTGGTTTCATTTTTAGCTACTTCGGTCAAAACTTTTAAAGAGTTTTTTTCTCATGTTTTAAAGCAATCATTTGAACTGAAATTTTACATACTCAATTGTTTTGGATGACAATACTATACCTTAATGGTAATTAATAAAAATTAATTACCACTTAATGTTGTGGTTCTGTCCTATGTAAATAAATATTTATATTAATTTTAACTATTTAATAAAACGTAGCTAAAATAAAATATTTCTTTGTTGATCTAAGTAGGAATTGACTTATTTTTTTTAAAATATTACTAGTTATAATCTTAAGGTACTGGGACGATTGAGTCCTTGCGCGACTGCTAATTTTCGAAAACATTTTCAATATAAACAGGTTACATTTCCCCCAGTGAACGATTTAGTGGTTTGGATTGCTATTTTGTACGACTCACAATGGTTTATAATTGTAAATTAACCGAATATAAAAAAAGAAATGGACCTTTACGTTTTCTATTAGATAAAGTTGAAACTGATCAAGCAACAGCAGAGCCAAGTAAAATATAGGAGATTAATTATGAGAGCAAAAGTAAATTTGAGAAAAGTGCGGACATGAAACGTTTGAGTTGAAAGAAAATTTCAAATGCTACCTAAAGAATTCCATCAAGAAAGATATAAAACCTCAAGTGTGCCGCAAGACATACTGTGCCCTTTCCAAAAAACACAAGGAAGAAAAATTCATAATGCTACTTGTTGATCATCAAAAGCTAATAAAAACTGCAATAACTTGAACAAAATATGACAGTTTTGCCTTCAAGTATCATTCCTGGAATGCTAGCGAAAAGTGTTTGTGATGTGTCTCCTTTATTTAAGTGACGCATATTTGGAAACATTTTAATTCCGTTTGATTAAATTTTTTCTCAAATTATCGAAGAAAAATTGAAAAATCCTTATAAGTAGGTAAATATAATTTCTCTTAAGGTATCCGACTACTTGCGAGAAATTTGTTTTGAAGAAATGGAGATATGGGGATTTTTTTTGGGATTTTTAGATTTATTTTGTACATTTTAAGGAAAACATCATAACATTGAAAACAAAAAAAAATATTTATTATCATTAAAAAGGGGAAAAACTGGTGAAAATGTACAAAAAAGTACATGAACGGAGCCCGATCTGTACAAAAAGTTTTTGAACAAATTCTCAATTTTTCAATTTTAATGTGTTACTTTGTTATTCATGTTTGTTATGACCTTCAGGATAATAGATATTTTAATTTTTACAAAAGCTAGAGCAATCTATCTTAGTGACTACATGAAATTGCTTTAAAAAACAATGATTATATTCACAGAAAAGACTGTAAATTTTAAAATAAAGCAGTGATTGATAAATGTGAAGGCCAAAACACTTCTACTGTAATGCAAAGCATTCACAAACAATTTCAGCAAAATATTTTCAAAACGTTTTGAGCAAACACTGTCCCCGTTTGAGTTTTTCGAAAAAAACACATTTCGAGTAAAACGCATTTTAAAATTTGACATCTTGTGTAAAGTTATGGCATCTTCTTTTATTAAAACTTTTGCAGTGTTTGTTCTAGTAAATAGAAAATAAAAGGCTTGGTATTTTTATTAAGCTAATGAGATGGACTATAAAAAAAAAATTTTAAAAAATTGTCAATTTTTGAAACAAATCATGATTTTATGGCGTTACCCCCACACACAACCACTAGCGTTACTATCAAGTGCGCAGTTTCTCCCGGGTTAAAAAGTATTTATTTTATTTTTTGTTTCTTCTAAAACAAGTAATGCTAACGAAAATTGTTGCATAGATCGAGTTATTGGATTTTATGTTATGCCATTGAGAAGAAAACATCTCTTGAAGGCAGGGGATATTCATTGACAAAAACAGTCCTTAATATAAAGGATAAACAGAAGTAAAACTCGTGCAAAAAGACCAGGAAGGTTTTCACATATTCTACAGTCTTCAGATGCCAATATGAGTACATAAAAATACACGGAAGGTTAAAATTATCCACAAACACAATGAACTGAACCTTTCAACAGCTGAAATAGAACTATAGTTGAACCTCTACATAACGAACCTCTACATTGCGAATTTTTCTATACAGCGAACTTTTTTTCGGAAACCTTGAATATTTCATGATTTTATTCGTGAAATAGCCACTGTATAGTGAAGTGCATTCTCGATATAACGAACGTTTCCTTTTGGGATTCAATTTTAGTTCTCCCTTTTTTTAATGTATATCTGAAAAAGTTTCCTTTAACACATTTTATGATGATTATAAATCTTGAACTGGTTTTATTGGATCCTAACTCGCCGAGAGCAATAGAGTTCTGGTCGTTTCACCCAAAAAGTGCCACGTTTAACCCCTATTGCCCAGTTCACTAGAAAAATCTTCGATATCCTCTTTCACCCTCATTGGAGTTGTTCCGCGTCCCCGTGTTCTAATTATAAAATAATGCATGTTTAATATTTCTTGTATGATTTATATTATAAAATGTCCTTAAAGTTCATTAATTTTAGTATAAAATTATTTTCTTAATATTGAAGACACATTCAATTCTTCGGCATTCTTTTTCTTGTTTTCCTTGAAGTTTTTATTTTCTTCCTTTCTTTCTTGGTGGGCATGAGTTATAAAATAAGCATATATTAATTTAAAAAAGGCGTGAATAATTACTTTTTTAATATATAGTGTTTATGAGTTTTTAAAATTGGTTTTATGTGGTTTATAAAGTATATTAAAAGATGAACCTCTATATAACGAATTTTCTTGTAACGAAATTTTTTTCTGGATTTAGTGACTTCGTTATATAGAGGTCCAACTATAATTCAGTTTCAGGAAGTGAACGCTATTTATAATACACAAGGCTACTTTCCATTGCTTTCTCGAACAATCTGCTTACGTCAAAGTTCATGACTTCCCAGAAATTTTCAAAAGCTTCCATCTGGTCACCAAGTCCCCCAATGTAGTGTGTTTATTTGCTGCAATTTTGTTTTGTCTTAAATTTTCTAAAGGATTCCATAAAGTTTGCCTTTAAAAATAATGCTGCATTAGTATTTTTCGAATTATGAAACTGTGACAACTTTATTAATGAAAGTATACCATCAAACCAAATAAAAACTCTCAGAAAATTTGGATTAATTGCAAAAAAAAAAATACATTGGTTGCACACAGAAAAAAAGGAGATAAACATTATCAGATGATTATCATGATAAAACCGTTAATAAATGGATAAATGGTAGCTTTAATAATGAAAACAATAATGCATATTTAAACCTATACATTTCCAGAGCCTGATATAACATATATTAATTTCAGACTACTCGATTTCTTTTCTTTTTTAAATTATTTTTTTCATTTAAACTTATATATGTAAGGTAAACTTTCGAATTCCTTTTTAATCGTGTTTTAGTCATTAATATAGGTTTTAGTAAATAGTGCAGACGATTTTTAAAAGTATATTTTCATTAATTTTCCCATACAGTAAGGAGAAATAAGAGCAAAATTGGGAGCATTTTTTATCGTTATCACAAGGCTCATTTGATGATAAATGAAAGTTTTCCAATGTAATTATATTTCATGATCAATGAAGCTAAAGAAATAAAACTACCTTTTTCAAGTTAACAACATAAGTTTGAGTAAAGGCCAATCAATTATATTCACCGGCAAAACCCTTAAGGTATTCACCAAAGTATTAACTTGCTTATTAAATCCAACCAAGATACGCTCATTGTAACTGATTAAAAGGGTAAAGCTATGGTAAATAGATGGATAGAATGTTAATAATTATATTTTTTCTCGGTAAAAACGAATACATTGTATACCACAAAAACGTAGGCATAACTAAAAGTTTTATCAAAATACGAAGACTGTATTATGTTATTTGAAAATAAACTCTTAACCCATTTGAACTCTTCACAATTTTGAAATTAAAGAAAACCTTACTTATAATAGTTAAATTTCATTAGTTTCTATAACGAAAAGAATAAAAGAAACCTTGTATAATGCAAATATTTTTTTATTTCATCCTTTTATTTTTAAAATTATGAATTTGATTTATTTCATTTGCGATAAAACATGTCATACAGCATAAAAAATTTAAAAGCTTTGTGTTTTAACTTTACCTTTTCTCCATTGTTACATTTGAATATGTATTTATTACTATATACATTTTATATTAATAAATTATATGACAAATATAAGCTTTTACATTAAAATTCTTTGAAATTTATGCAAAAATGCTAGCTTATAACTTAATAGAGAGTTAGAAGTGTCTAGCAATCAATTGATTTATCGAAATGCATAATAGGAAACAATATAGCAAGGTTATAAGGAATGGTAAGTTTTTTGTTGTACTTTGGAAATATTTCACAATGTGCTCGGTGATATTTAGTATTTTATTTTTCGAGTGGTATTGGTATAAAAATAGTATTTTAAAATACGCATTTCAAACAAATTTTTCATTTCTATAACTGCAGAGACAGTTATAGAAACGAAAATGTTACTCAGTTACTACGTTCTACTTAAATTGAAAACTTTCAAAATTTAATTTGTTTAAATTAATTTAAGTTTTACTATGTAACTTATTCTTTAACCTAAAATGACCAAAGTATCATTTTTTTACTTCTTATTGAATGATATTCTTTGTGTTACTATCTTTCGACTAATATATCATTTTTGTGTGTTTGAAAGTTAGACGTTGGAAGAAATTTCATTTGAAAATTTAAATAAACTAATCAGGCAATTCGACCACGTCACTTTTTCAGTAAAAAAGCTTTTTGCTGAAATAAATTATATTTAAATGATAGATAGAAAACTATGGAAAATGAACGTGTTATATATAAATCAGGATATTACTAAGGTATTACAACAATGTAATATTTTTACTGTTGAATATGTGCATGTAAACTTTTTTAATTAAGATATTTTATATTAATGATTTCATACTTTTAGTTCTCATTCATGAAATGTTTTTCACACAAATATAACATATAAATAAAATACAGAAATTAAAAAAATATATATATTAAGAGGTCTCAGCGGTGTTAAATTTCTCTAGAAGGCTGAAAATATAAATAATTTTCAAACAGGTATAATTCCTTTAAATTTAAATTAAAAAATCCTAATCTTGTACACATTATTTACGAAGGATTATGGCTTCAAAAAAGTACAAATTGTTTGAAATATAATCATAATTTAAAATATTATAAACATATGAAAACAAGAAATAATTCTGTAAGTAATTTTTGCTTTGCGCACGCCATTTGCTAAAATAGTAGCTTCTGATGTATAAAACGTTACAGTCTTATAAAATTTATCATACTCTTTAAATCTTACATCATTTAAGAACAATATATCTTTTGTATTTCAAAATGTTTGAAAAATATTGAAATTTTTTTTTAAAAAAATTGAAAATGTAATTTTAATTTTTTAAAAAGTATAATTTGTGTGTGTGCTATTCTATTTATATAAAACTACTACAGTGTAATATAGATACATTTAGCTTTATAAATCCATTTATAGCTAGGAATTAAAGCTTTTATTTTAGAAAATAGCATGCGCAACATAAAACTTTAATAATTTTTCTTAAAGAAATGTCTTGTTTTCGTATGCTTATAACTTTTACAATTATGGCTATATTTTAAATATTTTATACTTTTCTGAATCCCGTTCCTTTATAAATAACGTGTAAATGATTTAAATTATTTTATTTAAATTTAAAAGAATTACACGTGTTTGAAAATTGTTTATATTTTTAGCCCTCTAGAGAAATTTAACACGTCTTAGATGCCTGAACGCAATTTTGCAATCGCTTATTACTTCACATTTTAAAAGGTATTGTTTTATGCGAGTTTACAACAGCGTGATTGTTACATTTGTATTTAAAAACATCAACGCATTAAATATAATTGTTTTAAAAATTAGCAATGATTTTTATATAATTATTTTGTAATAAACAAGTAAATATTTTGTCTTTATAATGAAATCCCCTTTTCACTCTAACAGAATATGTATATATTAAGAAAATATCTTGTCAATATATATATATATATATATATATATATATATATATATATATATATATATATATATAATATATATATATATATATTAGCTTATAAAAATATATATATATATATATATATTATAATACTTTAGCTTCCAAAAAGACGACGCGCAATGTATATTTGGAATTTTAGAAAGCTCACGAATTTAAAGGGCTTAATATCGTTGTGAATGCAGATGACAGTTTGCAAACATCCTGTTGTATAATAGCCAATCTGGACTAACCCCGTACATATGTAAATCAGGCAACTCTTGTTGATTGCAGCTTTCTGGAGCGTTTGAAAAGGTGAAATAAAATGCTAATAAGTTTGGTAGAATTATTTGTGATGATATTGTTGTCTATGTCTGAAAAAAAAGAAGAATAGATGATAAGCACTTAAATACCATCTCACGTATTAAAGAAAGATAGTCAGTCACTAATGCCGAACTTTTCTTTTTCGCTATTCATTTGGTAATTATCTGTTTATGAAAACTGTTTTAAACATAAGTCTCATGTCCAGTCCCAGAATAGTCAGTCTAATGCTACGCTGACCAAGAGGAATTGGCGAGTGACTTTTGTCACATTCTTGGCTGTATCTTCATGTCAAGGAAAATATTTATATGAATCGAAGACACCGCATGGAGGGATTTTAATTCCAGGCTGTGTATGTTCTTTTTCTTTTCTTTTTTTTTCTTTTCGTTTCTCTATTTTTTTATTTCTTATGGTCTGCGAATCGGTCATTAACCATTTCAGAACTAGTATATTCCCCGGAAGCTAGTATCACTTTTTAGTGTAGCGTCTTATAGGCGGATAACAATCACCTTACGTAATTTTGACGCCAGTTTCCTCCCTAGAGGGAGACACGCAAATTCTGACGATGAGAACCTGTACCAGGATTTAATTTTGCTGAGAGCATCCAAGCCAAATTGACACTCTAGGGATCTTTTACATGCCGTATAATCATACGACAGGGCCGCTTTCGATTTTCTGCATCATGAAAATACCCAACTTGGGACGGGGTTGAACTAGCAACCTTAGGTGCAGAAGGTCAGTAACAAACCAACCACGCCACCCAGCTGGTTCGTTTCTCTAAATAAAATCGGCAAGAATAATGTGCAATGTGTCTTGGATTAATAATTACAGATTAACTAAGGTTCTTTCCTTAGATTGTCTAATATTAACGTTACATGCGTTTCGCATAGACCCCATATTTATTCTGGAATGAGATCGTAAGCTAGAAAGTTTAATAAGGAACAAGGAACAATAAATAAGACTAATAACATCACCGAACATGAATTATTAAAAAAATACTAGTGTGTGTAATCTTTGCCTTTTTTGACAGGATATGCAGGTCAGTGCAGACAACCTAAGGGATACCTACTCACACATAATCTGGTACTTACATACTATCGTAACAATGCCAACATTCAAGATAACTAGCCAAGTTGGCAAACCCAAATTCACATGTGTCGTACGCGCTGAATTGGCATCCAAGTGCTTAGTTTCATATAATGTCACCAAACTGTTGTAATAATATGTATGTACTCACATGCGAGTATTGCACACACCATCACTATATTTTTCCCGAATATGCTTGCTGTACTAACGTTTGTCGTGGTACATTCTCCTCGTGTTGGAGGAGGTGGAAATCTCGCAGATCATTAAATTTTCCGGGGAGAGGATGCGAACGCAGTATGGATTTAGAGGCTTGAGGGACAATTTGAACACTATAGTAAAGAATGCTGATCTAAAATTCCTTGCATTCCGTTCAACATGTCCACTTTGTGAATTAATTTCGAATTTAAACTAAATAATTCAATTTGATGTCATAGAGTGAAATATACACTCAATGCTAATGTTTTGTATCTAACCCTCATTCGTGAAACGTCATGCATAAAGTTTATCTGAATGTCAATATTTTTACTGCTGTTACTAAATATCTAGGGTTAATTGATGTAGCATTTCTTCATTTATTTCAAATGAACTGAAAACGATGGTACAGCAGAGCAGTTATACACACACAGAAATCCTTGTCATCTAATTTAAAGTATTTTATTTAAAAATATAAAATAAAGTTCTTCTTCAGGAAATAGGAAGTGCCATTTCAAAATAAAAAGTGAAATAATATATGTTATAAAAATAGAACTATTTTTCACGAAAACAAGCATATGTATTAACATGCAATTCCTATACTTTGGCAATCGAACGCGAATATAGAAACAAAAAATAATGGTCAACTCTGGTGGGATTCATTTGCAGTTTGCATTGATCTGACATTTAATAGTAGTGTCTTTTTTTGGGGAACAATTTTCTATCCAGGTAATCATACCTTTAACATCTCTTACATATTATATTACCATTCGATTTTTATGCTGCGATTTCAGTGAGAAAGGGACAGTTCTTTTCTGTGTGTAACTCAACAGTTCGGTATAGTTAATTCTTAAATTAATTCAAGTATATTCTGCAATTTTGCTAACATACTGTTTTTGTGGGTTAATATTTTGTATTTGTTAATTTAATGCAAAATTTACAATATTATTCAGACTGTTCAAATGGAAAGATATGTGATAGTTTTTCTTTAAGAAATTGAATTGATTTTTTCTTCGTTTGTGAGAAGTTCGTGTTACAGAAAAGGGAAATTGCTGCTTGGATGTGCTGGAATTTTGATGGTTATAGATAATAAATTAAATATATATATATATATATATATATATATATATATATATATATATATATATACACTGCTGGACAATTGCTAAGGACGGATAACACTATCATCCATAGCAACCACAAAATGAAAGGAAGCAAAATGTGGAAAATTAGAATAAGTGCGGGATATTAGTAAGAAGAAGTATGAGTATGCACAAATTTTTTTCCACGTCTGTTCACCACGTAATAGCGTTCATAAGAGCTTTAAAGGTTTTGACGCGTCTGGACAGTTGTTGTTTCAAGTCAAAGTTTTACAGGAAAGATTTAATAGACGAACTTAAAATTTTTGGCATGTCTTCCTGACATCACATAGATGATTTTATGCGTGGCCGAATTATTAGAAATATCGAAGAGGGGCGAAAAATAACAGATTTTTCAAGGGAGTTCGACATCGCTCACAGCGTTGTTTCACGGCTGTGGATGTCATTTAAAACTACTGGAATGTGTAGTAGACGGCACGGGGGAGGTCGTGTTTGAAGTACGACGCCTGCAGAAGACAGATATATCGTCCAATCAGCAAGAAGGAACAGGCACACCACAGCTCAGCAGGTGGCAAATCAGTTTCTTGCTGCCTCAGGAAAGCAGATCTCCCGAAAACCTGTTGCCAGACGTTTGAGGGAAGGAGGACTATACGCACGCAGACCTGTTGTGTGTGTCCCATTGACATGACCGCACCGTACTGCCCGTTTGCAATGGTGTCGTGAGCATCACAATTTGACTGAACAGGACTGGGCATGTGTACTATTCTCAGATGAGAGTAGGTTCAGTCTGTCATCGGATTGTAGACGCCAACTGATCTGGCACGAGAGTGGTACTGCTTATCGTCCAGAAAATATCCAGGAAAATGACCTATATTCGACATGCAGTATCATGGTGTGGGCCGGCATCATGATCAATGGCCGCACGCGCCTACATGTGGTTGCGAATGGGACTATGACGGGCCAATGATACATTGATGAAGTTCTACTTCCTCATGTTCGTCTTTTCCATGGTGCTGTCGGTGATAAATTTGTTTTTATGGACGACAACGCAACATTTCATCGAACACTCGCTGTTCAGGATTGCCTAGACAGCGAGGGTATTCAACGTCTCGTATGGCCAGCGCGTTCTCCAGATCTAAACTTCATTGAAAAGGTGTGGGATGCTTTGGGGAGGCAAGTTGCTGGTCGAAACTATCCTCCTACAAACAAGAAAACCCTTATCCGTGCACTCACAGAGGAATGGGATAAATTGCCTCAACAGCTGCTGGATAATGTTGTGCAAAGTATGGTACGACGTGTGGAATGTTGTATCACACTCCACGGTAGACATATCCCGTACTGATACCTTTCTTTAAGGTGCCTGCTGACTTTTAGAGGCATTGTTCCATTTCTCCGTACGCAGATCAAATGAACATTTTTTTTCTTTCAGATGTTTCACACCTTTTGTACTTTCCAGAACAATAAATATTCTTTATTCTAATGTCTGAATAGTGTGGCAACTATATTTTATCCTACTAGGCCTCATGTCTCGCTTAATGTTATGCTACATAGCAATTTGTGATCCGTCCTTAGCAATTGTCCAGCAGTGTATATAGTGACATTTCTTTTTAACATTATGAAAATAGTTTTCTGGAATATTAATAACTGCTTTTTTAAAAATTTATTTATTTTTTTACTCATTTTAAAAGTCAAAATTTATTTTGTAATTAAATTAATGACTTAATGAATAATATAAATAGTTTTATTTTATTCATCCTTCACTTCAAGAAAATTTTATAAATTTCATTTAGCGCACATTTTTATAATAAATATAGTAACATTGACTTGTTTTAAGTTAATATTTTCATTTTTCATTTTGGTATTTTAATGTCTTTTTTTTCCAATTCTTCATATATTTTTTCTTTTATTTTTACTTTTGGTAAACGCCTTTACCGGTTACTTTGTTCAGTAGTTTTTAAATTCAGAACATCTGTTATTTTTTTTTAATTTCCCAAGCTTTTTATTTCCAAAAACCGCTTTGAATTTTAAAATAGTTTTCATGTTCGCGTAAATAAATTAACTTGTTTTTGTTTAATTATATTACATGTTAAATATTTTAAGCATTTTCTCCGTAAGTGCCTTCTAATTAGAATATTTTGGTTTAAAAATTCCCTAAAATCTTTAATTATTTTTCAATTCTATGACTTTTTTCTTTCTTATGATATGAAGATTTAAGTCATTGTTAAAACATCAGTGCTTTGTTTTCTTAAAAGATTTTAATAGGGTATTTTCTGTACCTTTCAGTCCAATGTTATAGCAGTGGATCTCAAACTTTCACTATTGGCGACCCAATTTTCAATCATAATTTTTATCGCGCCCCCCTAAAAATAATAATGTATTGAATGAAATAATAATACACTTTTGCGCTAAAACTACTATACGATCATATTTATAAACCGTACAAATTAACAAGATAAGTATTAAATTTTGTATATGTAACTTTTAAGTAATATATATGTTTTTTTTTTTTTTTTTAGTTCGATTCACTATAAATGCGTGTTTTTTAGTCTGTTTGAAAACTATAATTTATTTTATTGTTATTTTTACAATACAGGATAAAAATCACAATTCCAGTGAATAATTTAATTAAGAGAAAATACACTTACCTATTTTCAAGGACTTTTCAATTTTTCTTTGAAAATTTGAGAAAAAATCCAATAAAACTAAAGAAAATGTTCCAAATGTAAGTGTCCTTAATAAAGGACATAAATCACAGACCCTTTTCTCTAACAACACAGGAACGTTATTTTTCAGCTAAACTGTCATATTTTGTTCACGTTTTTTTAGTTTTGCTGTTGTTTGATGATGTACAAATAGCATTTTGAACTTTTTCTTCCTTGTGTCTTTTTGACAAGGTGAAGTGCTACATTATGGCTTCATAGTTTTCTTCATAGATATCTTTAGGCAGCATTTGGAAATTTCAAATAAACTCAAACGTTTCATGTCTAACACTTTTCTGATATTTACTTTCGTGATCTTGATTAATATGTATTATGTCAGTGGGTTCTTCAATTGCTTGATCAGTTTCCACTTCCTTCAATAGGGATCACAGATGCCCATTTTTTTAAAATATTCTGCTTATTTACATTTATAAATCATAATAAGTCGTACAACACAGCAATCAAAGATACAAAATTGTTCATAAGGAAAGTGTAGCATGCTCTAAAAATAATTGTGTAAAACGTTTTTCATTATGCATTATATGTTTCAGAATACTCATGCTTATCCATGTATCATAAAACTCTTTCACATGGAAAAAGATGAAACAGAAATATATGTATTATATATATATTTACAACTTCCCTACAAAAAAGACGAAAATAACCATACCAGTAAGTTCGAACGTCAGCTAAAGTAAAATTTTAGGTTAAAAAAAACGTAATAAAAAAATCTCTCGTCGTTTGATATCGTTAAAAGAAACAAAAAGTCTCTCATCGTTCTCATACTGACCGCAAAGCAAACAAAATATTTTTTTAACTTGGTTATAGGATCAAAGTTGGCTAATGAGTGTTTGAAGTGGAATCTTTTATTTTTGATGATCCCCAGATGATAAAAATAAATTATATCAGTGTAAATGTATTGTTTATTATGTCAAAAAGCATTTTGTGTGTTTTACTTCATTCCAAAAAATTTTTTAAACCTTTTATTTACAATTTGCTCGTGCCCCCTCGCAGGGTTACCACGCCCCCGGGGGCGCACCACACAGTTTGAGAAACACTGTGTTTTAGAAATATTAAAGAGAAGGTTTGCTGTTTGAACTATGTTTAATTCATAATTCTTTCCTGGGCTTTGAAGCATTGTCGTAAAACATACTTAGATAAATATAAAAAAAACCTTAGGTGTTTCATATGTGGACTCTTGGTTGCATGGCATGTATCAATACCATAGACCAGTTCTTACCTCACTCAGTATGGTGCTATCAAAGCTATGGGCTAAATTCATCTGATGCCAGAGTCACATGTTAAGGATAACCAAGTGTTTCTAACCAATCAGTTCAAAAATTCATGTGACGTCACAGTAACTCCGTAAAAGCATTCATGTTTTTTCCAGCTAATCAGTTCATGCACTTCGTTATTTCCAGCTTTTGCTCTTTGCAGATACTTTTTTTCTTAAAAAGCACATATTTGAGAACAATAATAATGCACACATATTTACAAAATGGATTTTATTTGAAAATACATACAAAGAATAAGTATTTTTTTTTAGTTTTAAAATCTTTTCCATGAGTTATTTTCATTTTTTTTTCAATAATATTTGAATAGCTATTACCAATTATGCAATTTAATTTTTATCTACGTTTTACAAATAGAAAAAGTACAACCAGTTTAAGGTCTGTTTTGAATTAAATGGAGAACACGTGCCTGTGTGTTTAGCATGTGCCGTCATGAATTGAGGTCATTGACAGCACATTTTATCCTTTTGTGGAGCTCTGCTACATCGTGTGGCAAATGAGCTACAAAAACGTGGCCTTATGTAAGAGATCAAGTCTCCAGATAACACGGAAAGTATGTTAGCAATAACGCTGATAGTACAATGTTGAGTTGAATGTGGTGCGAACTAGACTATCGCGTTGATGTAGGCGGTGTAACCAAGATTTCCCTCATAGAATACTTGTTAAGTATGTAAATAAAACGATATTTTTCTGTTATTTTTTAAATGTTCTTTTCTGATGTATTAGATTTTGCTTTTTTTTTTGCTATAATACTTCGAAAGCAGAGTTAGAATTAAGAATAACTTTGTATATTACTGTGACCATTTAAATCTTACATATATTGTCTTGCTTTTTTTCTTTCTATTGTCTTGATTTGAGTTATGTTTACAGAAACTTATATAATGATTACTAACTTTATATACAGATTGTTTTTTTCAGGTATAGAAATTTAAGTTGGCATTACTTTCCAAGATGACGACCGATTTAACAGCTGTCAAGTGATTTATTCTCAGTTTGGTTTCGCAATTCATCATGAATAGACTCACGCCTGAACAACGCTTTCAAATTGTGCAGTTTTATTTCGAAAATAATGGTCGATTTTCATAAGTGAATTTTGTTTAGCGATGAAGCGCACTTTTGGTTGAAAGGCTACGTCAACAAACAAAACTGCCGCATTTGGAGTGAAGCTAATCCACAAGTGTATGTAGAAACACCGTTACATTCAGAAAAACTGACTGTTTGGTGCGCTTTATGGGCTGATGGAATCCTTCTTCGAAAACGATGAAGGCCACAACGTTACACTCAATGGTGATCGGTATAGAGCCATGATTACTAACTTTTTAATTCCTGAATTATTGAAAAATCATGATGTCCAGGAGCTGTGGTTCCAACAAGACGGCTCAACATGTCACACAGCTCGTGCCACAAACGTATTATTGAACGACACGTTTGGTGACCGCCTAATTTCCCGTTTTCGACCTGTGAATTGGCCTCCAAGATCTTGTGATTTAGAACCGCTAGACCATTTTCTGTGGGTCTATGCGGATAAGCTACAAACGCTTGACCATTTGGAAGACAACATTTGCCGTGTTATTGCCGATATAAGGCCACCAATGTTGGAAAAAGTCATCGAAAATTGGACGTCCAGATTGGACTACATCCGAGCCAGCCGTGGCAGTCCTATGCCAGAAATCATATTTAAAACTTAATTCCACAAGATTATCTTTCGAATAAAAAAAATTCATGTCAATCGAATAATGCATCGTTTTTTTACTGCAATTTAAAGTTCTATACCTCTAAAAAAAAACACCCTTTACATACACTTGTATGTAACCAAATTGAAGTGGTTGTATTTTTTAGATACACTTTACTGCTTTGCTTTACAAAGTATATGGCAATGCTTTCATCAATACTTAAAAATTAACTAAATACTTCAAATTGTGGCACAACTTTGTTGAGCTTATCATGAAGGGGCCTCACATTTTTTTTTATTTATTGATCATTCAAATCATGCTTCCTCAAAATGAAGATACTGTTTTATTTTGTAGTACCCCTTCTTTATAATATGGCTTTACTAATAATTAAAGTCAAGAGCGTCTTTCCAGAACATCATTCCTTAAGGGAAAATATGAACAAAAGGTTGGATTTTTGTTTTTTGTTTTGATCGTTTCACCCTAGGAAAGCTGTATATCTCATAGCTAAATAATAATAATAAAAAATAAACCCCTTTTCCAAGTAAAAAAAATTCACTTGCGTCGCAAATTTAACATTTTGATATTTTATTTGTTTCCCTTTTTTATAATTAGTTAACCCAGTGTTTCTCAAACTGTGGGGCGCGCCCCCCTGGGGGGCGCGATAACCCTTCGAGGGGGCGCGAGCATATTGAAAATATAAAAGGCTTAAAAAATTATTTTTTTGAATGAAGTAAAATAAAATGCTTTCTGACAAAATAAAAAATACACATTTACACTGATGTAGATTATATATATCATCTGGTTTTCCAATTTTAAAAGATTCCACTTCAAATGCTCATTAGCTATCTTTGATCCTAAAACCAAATAAAAAAGATATTTTGTTTGCTTTGCTGTAATCCCGCGATGAGAGATTTTTTTATTACGTTTCTTGTAACTCATAAAATAGTACTTTTGATTATCATCTCTTTGACCTTCAAACTTACTGGTATGCTTAACTCCGTCTACTTTTCTTTTAGGAAAGTTGTAAATAATATTTTTCTGTTGCTTTTCCCATGTAAATGAGTTTTATGATATATGGATAAGCATATTGAGAGCACTTTGAAGGATTAATTGGCCAAGATGTATTTTTATGAGTAATCTGAAATATATAATGAATGCATTATAAAAAACGTTTTACACAATTTTTTTTTAGAACTGACATCGATGTTTCTGAATCGAATACATTTTTTCATGGGAGCGGTCGCATGAGGTGCTGAATAACTCCAAATTCTGGTAAAACTGTTTATTCGTTAACAGTTTCTTGACAGTATCCTCCGATATGACAGTCTTAATGGAAACTAAAATGAATTTGTCACATTTATGCCTCTTTTTTGAGAGTGGCAAACAGTTTTTTACAATCAAGGTACTTGTTTTGATCAAGTTCCCTTCACGACCACTTTTGTTCAGAAATATTTTCTATGAATATGCTATACTTTCCCCTACGATTAACTTTGTGGTTTTAATTGCTGTGTTGTACAACTTATTATGGTTTATAAATGTAAATGAGCAGAATATAAAAAAATAGACATCTGTGATCTCTCTATTGAAGGAAGATGAAACTGATCAAGCAATTGAAGAACCCGATGAAATAATGCATATTAATCGTGATAGCGAAAGTAAATATGACAAAAGTGATAGACATGAAACGTTTGAGTTGAATTGTAATTTTCAAATGCTGCCTTAAGAACTCTATCAAGAAAACTAAGAAGCCATAAATGTAACACTTCGCCTTGTCAAAAAGACACAAGCAAGAAAAGGTTACACATGCTATTTGTAGATCATCAAAGAATAGCAAAATTACAATAACGTGAGCAAAATATGACAGTTTTGATTGCAAATAACGTTCTTGTATTGTTAGTGAAAAGTGTCTGTGATTTATGTTCTTTATTAAGGTCACGTACATTTCGAACGGTTTCTTTATTTTTATTGGATTTTTTCTCAAATCATCAAAGAAAAATTAAAAAGTCCTTTAAAGTAGGTAAGTATATTTTCTATTAGTTAAATTATTCACTGCAATTGTGATTTTTATCGAGCACAGAAAAAATAATTATAAAAAAAAAGGATTGGGGTGACTTGGTGAAGTGATCGCGTGACCATTAACGTTAAAGTGGAGTGGGCGCCTGCTTCCGGGTTAAAACATTTTGAAGGTTTCTCGCTTTAAATATTAAAAATAACACAATTATTCTTTATTGGAATTTTTCCTTCGTTTTCCTTATTTAATATTAATTCTTAATGCTAATTCTGTGAGGCTTAAAATTACAGTTCGTTTTAAACTATTTATAATAGGAACATTCATTTAAAAAATCATTTTATATTTTTGTATGCATTGTTGTGCACTTGTTTTTACTCTCCTTACAATTAAGCTATTATATCAAGAATAATGTATAATTTTTTAAAAAAATAATCGCAGAACGGGTACTTCAGCCAATGTACTTATAAATGTATCAGTGCTGCACAATGTATTTTATAACTAATTTATTAATACTAATTTAAGAGCAAGTTTAATTATTATTAGTGACTTCCATGGGCTTGTCTTGCAGAGCAAAGGTTTTCAAATGAAGGCTTAATATTAGAAATTGACACTCTGAGTTCTTTTTCTATATTTAGCTGAGATCTATATTTTGTCTTCAAATCAGCCACCGCAAAAAATCCGGTTTTACAAAGGTACGATGTTGAAAACGGTAAAAGTATACGAAATGCTTTTGTTTTCAGTTCAGAAAATTCATCATCTACTTCTGCCCAAAATTGAAAGTGAGTTTTATTACAAAATTGTTTTTTAATTTCGCCACTAGATGTGAAATCTATGAAAATTTCTTCTTCGGTAGTGGAGAGCCCTTTGGGGGTATGTTTAAATGGATCTCTCACCCATTCGTAACTTGCTATCAAGTTGTCCTCAGCAAAAAAATATTTTTTTAAAATTTTTTGCCAACATAGCTAAATGACATTCAATAGTTTTATAAACAACTTCAACATGTCGTTCTTCAGTTTTGTAAGTTTTTACACATTTATCCGCATTTTCAAACATTTATAGGTTTTTTTGCTTTAAATTTCGGCTCCATAATTCTAATTTTCTACAAAAAGCATTAATTTTATCACTCGTGTCAAACATATGTACATTTGATCCGTGAAGTTGAAGATACAATATATTTAATTTCTCAAATATATCGACTAAGTAGCTCAACTTCATCAGAAATAAACCATCTCGAAATTTCTCAGCTTCCGGTAGATTTTCCTCTTCTAGAAAAATGGTAATTTCATTTCTTAATTCATAAACACGTTGTAAAAATTTCCCGCGTGATAACCATCGCAATAAAATAGCAACGATGAATGCACTGCGCCCATGTCTTTGCAAAGTCCAGAAAAGATTCTTGATTTTAGGGGTCTCATTTTTATGTAATTTACTACAGTAACAACTGTCATTAACACAATATTCAGGCCAGGACTAATTTCTTTGGAAGCCAGAGCTTTTCTGTGGATCAATGTGTCCAGATGCACAGTGGAGATTTTTGATTCACATCTGCTTGTATACTTTTAAATCTTCCTGACATTGTACGAGCACCATCGGTGCATATTTCGACACAATTTTTCCACTCTATATTTGCATCGTTTATAAAATTATTTAAAATATCAAATAATGCTATTGCTGTTGCTTTAAGTTTTATTGGTTTGCAAAAAAGTAGTTCTTCTACTGCTGACATACCATCCCAAAATCGAACATACGCAATGAAATGAGCATCTTTATTGCTATCTGTTGCCTCGTCAAGCTGAATTGAAAACAATTTATCACGCAACTTACCGAAAAGCTGTTGCTCTACATCTTCAGCGATATCATCAATTTGACGGGAAACAGTATCATTTGATAGGGGTATGGACTGCAACTCTTTGGCAAAATTGTCTCCAAACATAGTTTCTACGATCTCAATTGCTGCAGGCAAAATAAGCTCTTCGGCAATAGTGTGAGTCTTTTTACATCTGACTATTTTATATGATACTTTCTAAGAAGTAAATAAAGCTTTTTCATTCACTGACAAAGTTTTTTTTTTTAAATGTTTTTTTTTTTTGTTTTTCATATGATTTTAATTTTGATTCAAAGAACTCTCGAGGTTTGTTAATGTACTCACGATGAAGCGTTTCGAAATGTCTTTTAAGTTTATTAGGTTTCATACTGTCTGCTGCCAATATTTTTGAGCAAATAACACACAGGGGATTTTCTTCTCTATTTCCTACTGTAATGGTAAATCCAAAATTCAAGTATTCTTGAGAATATTTCCTTGATTTAATTTTCGAAACTATGCTCGTCTGTGCACTTGTTAATGCTTTATTTTCGTCGAATGTTCGCTTACGACTTAAAAATTTATCCATGATTTTTTTGTTCCAATTTTCTGCAGTAATACTTAATAGTGTGAATTACAACTAACGCGCAAATTATAAAATGTACATTCAAGATAGATTTGGTAGCTATAGAAGCATCGAATCGACCAAGACTGATTGGAATTGTACGAGGTACAGCATTATTACATGTTTTAAGCAGACGTCCGATAGTTTGACCAGACTCACGCAGACGCTCGCGAGAATGCCAGATGTGATAGATATGAGAGAGCGCAACATAAAGTAGACTATTTTTCAATTTCTACTATAAGTTCACTCTCTCACATATATATCTTGTTCAAATTTTCAATCGTTGATAAAATACTTTCTATTCATTCATTCAAGTTCAAATACATTTTTAAAACTTGTAGTGGGTGACACTTCATGTTAATACAGTTCTTTCAAATTTTAATTCATTAATTAAATTTAAAAAATGAATAAATAGCAACAAACAAAGATTATAGTCCAAAAGCATTTATAGAAAGGAAAACTTTTCGCGCGCTATCCCTGTAACGCAATGGATAGCGCGCTGGGCTTCTAATCTGAAGGACGGTAGTTCGAATTCCATCCGAGATGGCCTGATTTCTGAGA